>CAWUFW010023461.1:0-75584 GCA_963921515.1 Calotriton arnoldi
CCAAGGGGCCGATTCCGATCTCGGTCGGAGGCGCACCCAACACCATTCGGTCGGGAAAAAAGCCATGCGAAAGCCTGTTTCCGACCGATCCGTACAACACACCGAACCAGTAAAGTACGATGCGCACAACAGTAAAGAATCCGGCCGAGCCGTACTCACCCAAACCAGGTCCTGTTCCCCGACCGAGGCGAATCCGGAAACGCTGAATCGAGTCGCACGGAAGGGAAATGCTGCTCCGTCCGGCCGAACGAGTACGATGCGCTTTCCGTACGCGCCGAACCCGTCGCTACGCACGGCACGTCAAAGCATCCGGGAGAGGCGCACATAAGCTCCGATTCGCGCCACAACACGATCCACGGCTCCGAGACGAACACGCCAGCGACGAGGACGACGCAAAGTGACGAGGACGGAGGCGAAGCGACGAGGACGACGCGAAGCAACGAGAAGGACGAACGACACGAACCAACCATGAATCCCTTCGTCCCGATCATACCAATATTCTACATTTACTACCGGAACAGGCACGGACGCGTACGGCGCAGAAGGTAAGCCAGACACCAACCACAAAACACATACAACACGTACACGACACATCACACACACACAGAGGGATGCAGAATATACTTACACCAGCAACAGCAGCACCATAGGGGCGGGATGCCCATCACCAATGCCACATATGCACACAGGGGCCTGAATGCGCACCACCACCCCTACCCAGGGGGCTGGATGCCTACCACTACTACCACCCTCACCCAGGGGGCTGGATGCCTACCACCACCCTTAGCCAGGGGGGCAGGATGCCTACCACTACTACCACCCTTACCCAGGGTGGGCAGGATGCCTACCACTACTACCACCCTTACCCAGGGGGCAGGATGCCTACCACTACTACCACCCTTAGCCAGGGGGGCAGGATGCCTACCACTACTACCACCCTTACCCAGGGGGGCAGGATGCCTACCACTACTACCACCCTTAGCCAGGGGGGCTGGATGCCTACCACTACTACCACCCTTACCCAGGGGGGCAGGATGCCTCACTACCACCCTTACCCAGGGGGGCAGGATGCCTAACACTACTACCACCCTTACCCAGGGGGGCAGGATGCCTACCACCACACCCTTAGCCAGGGGGGCTGGATGCCTACCACTACTACCACCCTCACCAAGGGGGGCTGGATGCCTACCACCACCCTTAGCCAGGGGCTGGATGCCTACCACTACCACCCTCACCCAGGGGGGCTGGATGCCTACCACTACTACCACCCCACTCATAGGATGGACAATGCATGACACAACCAGCACACCACAACCTAGGGAATGCAAGAAGAAGACATCCCCCAACACCATGACAAGCGTGTGTAGACTGTGTCAAATGCCTACAACACCGAACATGACTTTGAACATACAATGTGACCCCCTAGCACATATGCCACACATATATGTGTGTGGCACCCACAATGCAAGCAGGCCATGACCATTGTGGCAATGGGGTTCCAAACCCCCATCATCACAGTGACCAAAATGTAAGTGTGGGGTCCATAGCTGAAGCACACTTTGAACAATGTGGCAATGGGGTCCAAACCCCCATCATCACAGTGACCAAAAGGTAAGTGTGGGGTCCATAGCTGAAGCACATTTTGAACATTGTGGCAATGGGGTCCAAACCCCCATCATCACAGTGACCAAAATGTAAGTGTGGGGTCCATAGCTGAAGCACATTTTGAACATTGTGGCAATGGGGTCCAAACCCCCATCATCAAAGTGACCAAAATGTAAGTGTGGGGTCCATAGCTGAAGCACACTTTGAACATTGTGGCAATGGGGTCCAAACCCCCATCATCACAGTGACCAAAATGTAAGTGTGGGGTCCATAGCTGAAGCACATTTCGAACATTGTGGCAATGGGGTCCAAACCCCCATCATCACAGTGACCAAAATGTAAGTGTGGGGTCCATAGCTGAAGCACATTTCGAACATTGTGGCAATGGGGTCCAAACCCCCATCATCACAGTGACCAAAAGGTAAGTGTGGGGTCCATAGCTGAAGCACATTTCGAACATTGTGGCAATGGGGTCCAAACCCCCATCATCACAGTGACCAAAAGGTAAGTGTTGACAAAGAAAGAGGTGCAACTGCCAAACTGCATGGATGATTCCTGGTCACAGAACAACAAACACATCAGTGGCAAAGTAGTGTATGTGTCCCATTGCAACATAAATTGGGGGAGCCAAATCCTGCAGTGCAAATAAGACATACCTTTGGCCATGTGCAGACAAACAACACCCATGGGGGCTGACACCGTCAACAATCATCAATGACACAATGACAGAAGTGACCATCAGAATGCAGACCCACATATTTGCACCAATGGGCACACACATGCAGATACCCTGTGGAGACTGCAGATGTGAGGTGAACAGATACCATACCATGGCAGCAATGGGACACACAAACCATGATCATTGTGCTGACCGATGACCTAGGAGTCCCAGGGACAGCAGGGGAAACCCACCAAACTACATACAGCCAATGGCACACCCAAGATATGCCAATGCAGTGGTGCAGATGCACAAACACAAACAGGCAGACCCACACTGCACATCATACACAACAGGTGAGGGGGAGGTGCCAGTGTCCCCAGGCAACCACACAACACATGAGGAGACCTGAATACCAATCATACAGATGTGCATACAGTGCCACACAAAGGTAACTCATGGATCCAAATCCCCTATGTGGGCAAGCAGGCATTGTCAGATGAGAGGGAGCACAAATCACACATGTCACACAGGCACGTAGGGACAGCAACTGACACAGCAAGACACAGACACACCACAGCACCACCCCCAGGGCCCCCACAATGTGGTGACCCTGGGCTGCATTACAATCCCACTGTGATGACAAAGCTAAATGTGGTTCACAGTGTGAACCACAGTCATGTGTACTGAGCAACTAACTACCATCACACCTACACAAGCACAAATCAAACAGCATGGCCAGTAAGCCAAGGCCAACATGGAGGCAGGGGCCTAGCCGGGCAACAACTCTCATCTGCACACACTCAACACCACACCCCTCGACCTCCAACAATGTGCAGCAGTGAAGCACACATGCACTGGTGACATTGCACATGCACCCATGACTATTCCAGGGTGGTGGGTGGGAACCAAGGTGCAGAAACACATCACACATGGACACTCAACAAGACTCCTGAATGTCTGACACACTGCACACTACGCTGTACATGGACATGACGGCAATACCACACCAACCAATGGGATCCCAGCCACAGTCACACACCAATGAAGAAGCCAAGGTCACCCACAAAGAACACACATAGACAACAACCAACATTGCAGCCCGGACCCTGAGGAGTGCCAGCAGTCACACACACAACGTGTCACAATCACTGAAAGATAACACAAACTGGAAATCACATGACAGGGGCAAACAACAAGTGCCAAGGGGAAACCTGACTGTGACCCATCTGCGTCTGCACACAAACTCAGCCCTGACAGCAAACACACCTATGGGTGACACCCTGATGACCAGTAATGTGCCATGCACCCACATCACAGAGAACCCAGGGAGAAGACTTTGGGGGAACATAGCTCAACTCAGCTAGCATCACAAACAGGTACAACACTAGGGATCACAGCATGCACAGCTAAACGGAAGTGAACACACAGACATGCACATACAACACACACCTTGGGCGCAGGCAATGTCACAGGAGTACACACTGCCATGAGGGGACTCCACTCCTGTGTGAGGAAAGCTGTGCCATATGTTGCCTCAGTAGGGCCCCATCATGTCAGCTGAGCACTTGGTCACACAATCAACAATTAGCACCAAATGAGGGCTCCCGTCACATCAGCCTGGTCATGGAAGTGCCAACGGAATCATCAGCACAGATCCAACACACTTGTATAGCAATGTTGCACTGACAACACAGATGAGTCCTTCCCCATTGATGCCCAAACCTGCATGTCCACTGGAGATGGCCACACGGTCAGGGAAGTAGACGAATTGAACAATGGCAGGCACAACAGATGTGCAGGGGTGGAAGCCACAGATGTGAAATTGCCAATCTAAGTAGGAAAACCCATTGCCAAATACTGAACACATGACACCCTCAGATGCTGCTATGGATGACATGGATACACCACAAGATAGGACACATTCCCCCTGGACCACATGGGTTCCTGCACAGTAACACTTCATTATCATGAGACCAAATATCACCATCACTGCAGCAAGGGCATGGTTAGCATCATCAACATCATGTACATCAGAAGCAAAAGCACTAGAGAACAGAAAGTTGCTTTATTCAGCATATGTGGCATTAAAAGTAGAAGTCCGGTAGAACATAAACAAAGGCCAATGGCCAGTCCATCAACAAAGTCACAAGTGGGTGACAGTGGCAGATGCCACCCTACACATGCCTGCACAAAACCAGGGACAATCCACTAGGAGGGGCAACTGGGGGGTAGGCCAGGCACCGCAGGGACAGGATCAGGGCTTACCAGGAGGAAGCAGGGAAAGGGTGGTGGGTGCTGGAGAGCCACTGACAACTGCAGTGGAGGTGTCTGACATGGTGTGTGCCGGCACAACTGGGGGGCATGGCTCAGATGTTGTGGGTGCCGGCACGACTGCAGTGGACCCTGCAGATGCAGTGGACAGGTCCGCCACTGCAGTGCCCAAGTCAGACAGGGTGGTAGTGGACTCCACTGCAGTGCCTACCACCAGGGGAGGAGAATGGGGAACAGGCAAGGTGGGCTGGACAGAGGGGAGGACACCCTCACCACATCAGTGGCACAGACAAGCGCAGCGGGAGGTGTGGTGCCGGGAGAGCAAGTGGCAGGGGAGAAGGCCGGAGCCTCTTGGGGATGGTATATCTGTGGGTGGGGGAACCTGGGGCAGGGTGTGGTGGGGGCACCTGTGGAGTGGGGGCCTGAGGGATGGAGGAAGGAGACCTGGTGCTTGAGCTGCAGGGCGGCGGCGGGGTCTTGCTCTTACCACTCCGGGGGGACTTGCGGGTGGGGGCCTCAGTCTGTCTGCGCCTGGGGGAGGGTGTCCGGGGGCGAGGGGCACTCTGCTCCGTGTGGGGGGCTTCCTCTTCACCCTGGATGCTGGAGCAGCTGGATCGGAGGGGAAGAGGCCGAGGTCACTGAGGAAGAGGCGCTGGGTCTTTGGGGTTGCAGGTGAGGCAAGGGAGGGTGCTTTGGAGGGAGAGGCAACTGAGGACTGCGCAGTGCCCGTGGATGTGTGTGTGTGTACCAGGGCCCCATCCTCTGTGAGTCTGGTTTCAGTCCCCTGACTGTGCGTGCGTGTGCGTTTTGTTTGTGGCGTGTGTGTCTGTGTGCTGGACGTGTGTGTGCTGGTGTGTGCCTGTGCCGGTGTGTGTGTGCTTGGGACGGGTAAGGTGCTGGGGAGTGTGGATGGAGCAGAGGCAGGAGGGGTGAGGGACTGTCTGAGGAGGGGACACTGCTGCCGTCAGGGAGGAGTCCATGGACCTATTGCCCCTCTGTAGGTCAGACATGCCCGATGAGATGCCCTCCATGAACGACACCAGCTGAGTCAACAGTGCGGTGTGCGCATGGAGGACACTCAGCATGGCTGTCTGCCCTACATGGAGCTGGCGAAGGAGGTACACAGACTCCTCACTCAGGGCAGCAGGGGACACAGGGGCAGGGGTGCGGTGCCTGGCCCAAAGGAGACACGCTCCCGAACATGGGAGCCTCCACGGACCTGGGGAATGGGAGCCGATGGGAGGGCGGTGGTGGTGCTGGTGGTGGCGGGGACAGCAACACTAGCTGGGGTGTGGTGGCTGCTGACACCCGCCTCCACAAGGTAGTCATCCTCCGAGTTGCTCTGGTCCTCAGCTGAGGTGGATGGTGCTGAGGACTCCTCGGTGTGGCTCCCCTCGCCCTCCGTGCCACTGGGTCCCTCCGACCACTCCTCGGCTGCTGACCCAGTCTGGCTCTCTGGCTCCTCCTGGTCCGTGGAGCTGTCCCCTTCCGTGGCCGTGGATGTATCTGCAAACAATGGGGAAACAGACAGACATCAGTCACCTGCACCAAACGCACACACCACTGTGAGCACAGCACATTACAGAGCAAGCCCTGGCATCATTAGTTGTACATTGCTAAAAGTGCCCTAACTGAACAGGAGAAGCCAATTGTCAGTCTGATGCCAAGCATGGCACTCACATCCCACATGGCCTTGCACCCATCTGTCTGGTGTCTGTTGGATTGCAACACCCCAGTGTGGACACATGCACCAAGTACACAGTAGTTGGACAGTGCAGAGGACACGGTGTGGCATGTGGACATGCACACATCACAGCTCTTGCCACTGAGTCAGTACAGGTTTCCGGATGAAAGGGATGCCCAGAGTCAAATAGGAAATGCATGTGATGCATACCAGTGACAGACACCATGATGCACCCATGTCCTGATAGCCATCGCCACAATGGTGTGCATGTAGCACATGTCACTCCCCTGCAGGACCACCAATAAGTTGACACATGCCATGGCAGAGGCATGACTGCTAAGTCATACATCACTGTCTCAGTGATGTATGACTTGGCAGCCAGACAACAACACTATGCACTGTGTCACAATAGTAGGTCATGGGGAATGCAAGTCCTGGAGCTGCACAAGTGCACATGTACATCCCCCACACAACACATCATCTTAACCCTCATCTGTCCAGGTCATACCTATTGGACATTTGGGAGACCTGTGACACTACCCTCTGAGCCAGAGCCCCTCACAATTTGCTGTGAATGGGGAACAGCTGCCTGAACTTCACATTCGCATACCCCAGTCTGCACAGGCAGCTGATCAAACACCTATGTGACACACAAGTATCGTCTCCTATGGTCACATCTCCAGGGGCATGCTGAGCCCCTACCAAGAAACACCCCAGCAGTCCTGGCAACTAATCCACAGCACACTGACACAGAGGCAAACACCTGAGGGGTCAAATCACTGTGCACAATGTGTCAGCTGATACACGGGAGTGGGAGTACAGAGTGCATTGCATGGCCTGGAGTAGGCATGACTGTCCTGCTCCACATGAATGAGGGATGTGCCCTGGACAGTGGATAGCTGGCTATGTATGTGTGACACACGTAATCTGCACACTCCTGGGAGCCCAAACATTGTTCCCACCCACTGCATGGGCGTGTGCCACATACCCCAGGCACATGTGGTGGCTCAGCTCAGCAAGTGGACCGCATATCAAAGCAACACGCAGATCACATGTCCGAACACAGGCGTTGTGTGAACAATGGACCCACCCATGATGCCCACAACAGAGGTAGGGAAACAGATGCTGTCCCCCACCTTTAGTGAAGCAAACTGCAAGGACACAGTCCCAAGTGACACAATTCCCTGAATGTAAGGGCCACACCTGGGTATCAGATGAGCAGTGGGCAGTGCACAATAGAGGGACATGGCTCCTGGACAACATGACTGCTGCACTGTGGCAGTTGAACCAGGCCAGAGGAGGGCACAAAGCATGTAATACAGAGTTCACAGTGCAGTCTTTGACTCACCCCCTCCTTGCTGCTGTCTGGCCTTCAGCTGCCCAGCCAGGTCTGGAAACACCACCGCCAGGATCTGGAGCATGTGGGGGTCAGGGTCCGTGTTCCGCCCCTCCTGCGAGGAGGCGACAGCTTCAGCTGGACCCGTGCAATCCTCCGGGTCCAGCCCCGAAGGTCCTGCCACCTCTTCTGGCAGTTGCGGATCCGGCGCTTGTAGACCCCCACGGACCGGACGGCCCGGACGGCCGGACGATGTCCTTCCAGATCTCCTGCTTCCGATGGGCATTAACCTGTCAGGATGACAAAGTGAAAAGGCCATTACTACACATGCAACATATCCGTGCATGACACAGTTGTATATACATGTATATCATGTCTCAATCACAGGGGCACATGATGTACACAGGCAGTGCAAAGCTGCCCATGGACAGTTTGCCAGACGTCACTACATGGTATCATTGCATGGGAAGTAAAACCTTGTTCAAATGCACTGTCACTGCACCATACCTGTCCAGTGCATGTCACTACACACTATGGGGGGTGACAACTACTCAGTGAGCCTGCTAGCCAGTGGCGTGCAGACTTCCAGCCTTGCTAGTCAGACAAAATGCACATTCAGAAAGGCAGTGCACAGAACACTCACCTGCTCCCCTGGTGTCCCATACAGCTTGCTGTACTGTGGAAGTAGGCTGTCCAGCAGGGCCTGGTTCTCTTCAAGGCTGAAGGCTGGGGCTCTCTCCACAGTACGTGCCATTGCAGGGTCCAGAGGGGCAGAGACAGCAGCAGTGCAGTGGCAGATGTCGTCCTGGAGCATGTAGTGCAGGCAAGTGAGCTCTCAGGGGAACAGCCAGCAATATATATGTGCTGGAGAGGCAGATACTGTCCCTTGTGTCCAAAGTGATAGGTCCAAGTCGTTTGCATCTTCTGAATCTGGCCAATCCATGGAATAGCAGCACCAAAACACGCCCACAGCATCCTTCAAATCTTCAACTTCATGACATACATGATTTTGCAACATTGTTGTGGGTGACCAACTGATTTTCCAGCAACCGACTCGTTCGAAATTCGAAAACGCGTCCGTTGCCAGGCAAGCCCATTGTCAATGGGTGCGCATCGATCGGTCCATTGCGGTACAACGCGTACAGGGGTACAACGCGTACCCGCACAGATTGAATGCAATGGGCCGGCCGGGGCACCGATCGGTCCATTGCAGTTCAACGCATACAGGGGTACAACGCGTACAGGGTACAACGCATACCCGCACACATTGAATGCAATGGGCTGGCCGGGGGCACCGATCGGTCCATTGCAGTTCCACGCGTACAGGGGTACAACGCGTACCGCACACATTGAATGCAATGGGCCGGCCGGAGGCACCGATCGGTCCATTGCAGTACAACGCGTACAGGGGTACAACGTGTACCCGCACACATTGAATGCAATGGGCCGGCCGGAGGCACCGATCGGTCCATTGCAGTTCAACGCGTACAGAGGTACAACGCGTACCCGCACACATTGAATGCAATGGGCCGGCCGGAGGCACCGATCGGTCCATTGCAGTACAACGCGTACAGGGGTACAACGCGTACCCGCACACATTGAATGCAATGGGCCGGCCGGAGGGCACCGATCGGTCCATTGCAGTTCAACGCGTACAGGGGTACAACGCGTACCCGCACACATTGAATGCAATGGGCCGGCCGGAGGCACCGATCGGTCCATTGCAGTTCAACGCGTGCAGGGGTACAACGCGTACCCGCACACATTGAATGCAATGGGCCGGCCGGAGGCACCGATCGGTCCATTGCAGTTCAACGCGTACAGAGGTACAACGCGTACCCGCACACATTGAATGCAATGGGCCGGCCGGAGGCACCGATCGGTCCATTGCAGTACAATGCGTACAGGGGTACAACGCGTACCCGCACACGTGAATGCAATGGGCCGGCCGGGGGCACCGATCGGTCCATTGCAGTTCAACGCGTACAGGGGTACAGCGTGTACCGACACATTGAATGCAATGGGCCGGCCGGAGGCATCGATCGGTCCATTGCAGTACAACGCGTACAGGGTACAACGCGCACCCGCACACATTGAATGCAATGGGCCGGCCGGGGCACCGATCGGTCCATTGCAGTTCAACGCGTACAGGGGTACAACGCGTACCCACACGCATTGAATGCAATGGGCCGGCCGGGGGCACCAATCGGTCCATTGCAGTTCAACGCGTACAGGGTACAACGCATACCCGCACACATTGAATGCAATGGGCCGGCCGGGGGCACCGATCGGTCCATTGCAGTTCAACGTGTACAGGGGTACAACGCGTACCCGCGACACATTGAATGCAATGGGCCGGCCGGAGGCACCGATCGGTCCATTGCAGTACACACGCGTACAGGGGTACAACGCGTACTCGCACACATTGAATGCAATGGGCCGGCCGGAGGCACCGATCGGTCCATTGCAGTTCAACGCGTACAGGGGTACAACGCGTACAGGGGTACAACGCGTACCCGCACACATTGAATGCAATGGGCCGGCCGGAGGCACCGATCGGTCCATTGCAGTTCCAACGCGTACAGGGGTACAATGCGTACCCGACACATTGAATGCAATGGGCCGGCCGGGGGCACCGATCGGTCCATTGCAGTACAACGATCACTGTACATGTGACTGGCATATGTCAGCATGCCTGTCTCAGATGGACATATGCCAGCCACAGATAGCTCCCAGGGAGTGAGGGGCACACCTACATCATGACAGCCTGTCCAAACTTTATCATAAGGCATGTAAGGCTGCATTTCCTATTGTGTGTATGTTGGTGTACATGTTGTCCTGTGGGAGTCACCTGTGGGCAGCCACCCCCATGCTGTGCACGTGTTCATGGGGACAGGATCCTGGGTGTTACGTGTACATGACCACTGTGATGTGCAACTGTTCATATCTGTGCATTGTGCCATGGTCACATTTCACGGTGGTGTATGTGTATGTCATGTCACATACCCCGTGAGTCCCATGTGGGACGGTATGTTTGAGCCAGGGTGTCCCAGTGGCACAATAGTGATGGTCCTCCACAGTCTTTGTGCATGTAGTGTTTACAATGTCTCTGATTTCATGTGCACAATGGGAGACAGTCTCCACATCCAGGTTGTGTGTGCATAGACTTTGATGTTGTGCGTGTGTGTGTCACAGACGTCCATGTCTGTCCTGCCGTGGCAAGTGGGGCCACTACCTGTGGGGGTCATGGTTGTTTTGCTGTGGTGTATACATGATACTCCATGTAATGCCAGTGTCCATGTGGCAATACAGGGTCCCTGGGAATGTACCTGTCGTTGAGCTGTGGTGCCTGGGGCACATCTGTCCTCACATGTCACTGTGGGGGGTTATTGTGACACGGCAGCAGGAGATGGGAACTGTGACACGGCCTCATGATATCCAATGGGCCAACCTGGGACTAATTGATGCCACCTGTTGGACCGTGTTGACAGATGTTGGCCATGTATGTACCATACATGTCCTTCCGGAACTGCACACTTCATGTAGTTGTGCCTCATAATGATGTATGTTGGGATCTTGAGTGTGTTCAATGCCGCATATGTGGGGTGACTGACAATCTTGCTTACTTCTCCTCTGCACTGCAGGGCTCCTGCTGTCCATCGACCATTCCCAGACCTGGCAACGATGGTGGAACGGGACAGCATCCGACGGTACCGCTTCACCAGGCAGCTGATTGAGGATTTGGCAGTGCAGTTGTCCCCACATTTGCAGCCTGGCCGGCCGTATCCTACAGCGCTGACCCCCAAGGTGAAGGTGATGGCAGCCCTACACTTCTTTGCCACCGGTACCTTCCAACATACTGTGGCGACTGCTGGTGGGATGTCACAGACCATGTTGAGCCGTGTGCTCCGCGATGTTTTGGCGGCAATGTTGCTATTCCTGAACCGGTACATCTATTTCCCTAGACTGCGATGACTCACTGACGTGAAGAGTGACTTTTATGCCCTGGGGAGGATGCCGCATGTCATTGGCTCCATTGATGGGACACATGTGGCTTTGGTACCACCACAGGCCCAGGAGCAGGCCTACAGGAACCGCAAGCACTACCACTCGGTCAATGCACTGGTGGTGTGTCTTGCAGACATGACCATCACACACGTGTGTGCCCGTTTCCCTGGTTCAGCACACGATGCCTTTGTGATGAGGGAGTAGTCGCATCCCCAGGATGATGGCACAGATGCAGAACCAGCGTGCCTGGCTTGTCGGTGTGTACTGACTTTGTGCCATTGTGTGTGATCTGATCTGTAGTATTCCGCCCACTTTTCCAAGTCAGCTAATGTGCACTTGTCTGTCCGTAGGTGACTCGGGATACCCCAACATGCCGTGGTTGCTGACACCCCTCAGGAACCCTGTGACACCAGCCCAGATGCGCTACAATGAGGCACATGGTCGGACCAGGAGAGTGATTGAGCGGACATTTGGTCTCCTGAAGAGCCGCTTCCGCTGCCTGGACAAGACCGGAGGGTCCCTCCCATATGCCCCTGCGAAAGTGTGCAAGATTATCATCGTCTGCTGCATGCTCCACAACCTGGCAGTGCGGAAGGAGTTGCCTCTCATCCAGGATGACAATGACCAACATCCGCCACCTGTGGAGGATCCTGGCCTGGACCACGATGCCAGTGACGATGATGATGATGATGATGATGATGGTGATGTCCGCACACAGCTCATCACCAACTTCTTTAGCTGAATGTGAGTATCCTGAGGTGTCATGTCAATGTTGTGAGTTGGCATGATGTGTGGGTGGTGCTCTGGTGCTGTTGGAGTGTGTCCATGGGCTACTTGACTGGATGTGTGTTGCGATGTGTGCTAACAGGTGGGCTGTACTCCCCAACAGTGTTGACATGCTAACTTGGTTCTGGGTGGGTATCTTGTAACATGTATTGTGCATGAGTTTTGCTGTTCTGTCCTGTACTCCATTGCTTTTGACTGTGTGTCATTTCTGTCCTTCACAGGGTACTTTCAGATTCGTTTGGTCAACTGTGTCCACCGACGACGTGATTGCACTTCCAGGCTGGTAGCTGTTGTGTCCCTACAGGTGATGTGCGCCACACCCATGGACTTCCTTCCGTCTACAGTTGTTGACTGTGTGCCCGCTGCCAGGTGGGATTACCTTGCATCTGTAGTGGTTACGACATGTTGCAACTGTGTAATAAACCTGTGCTTCACTTTGTGATGTGCGTTGTCTGTGGTCACACATTTGAGTGCCATTTGCTTACTGCACCTGTGGGCTACTTGACTACAACTGGGAATGGGTGTGGTGTCTGTGCATTGCACCGTCTTCCCTGGCAACATCAGTGTAGGCAATGAGTCAGATGGCCTAGGTGTGTATGTGTTGTGTAGCCCTGGTGGTGTGTCTCCCTCATATGTGTCACGTTGCCTTTACTCACATGCCTGTGTTGTCCTTGCTGTTGCAGTTCGCATACACAGTGTAATTTTGCAGTTCATCATCCCCATAACAGCACCCACGTTGGAATCACGACAGAGGCAAGTATGGTGTATTAGTGTGTTTATTGTGATACATTTGTGTTAATAGTGCATAGGATGGGTAGTGCTGTACATAAATCTTGCAATCCGAAGTTCCTAGGTGAATTGAAAGTCCTGGTAGACAGGATCCCCAGTATCGGGCCACAGTTGTCTGACACATTAGTCCAACTTGTACTCCCCATGCAATGTGTGGGAGTAGTGTTGCCGTCAACAGGGTGAACAGTCTGTGCACAAAGGCGAACATCCAGAACAGGTTCAGGCTTCCTGGGAGTTGCGCTTGGCCATCGGCCTCTCACTTTCCCCTCCTCGGACGACCCCTCTTCTTGGGGGGGCCCCTCAAGTACAGGCTGCTGCGGTGCAGGGGACTCTCCGCCAGAGTCATCCTCCCTCCCTGTGGCAGTTGCAGTTTGTTCGGCACCAGATGTTGTTGGCACACAGGGAGGTGTGGACTGGTTGCTGTTCATCTGGCGGAGGCATTGTAAAATGTCCCTGTGCACCGCCGTCATCTCATGCAGTGCATCCCACTTGGACTCCACGCGGGACATGTGTGAGTCCACGCGGGACATGTGTGACTCCACGTGGGACATGTGGGAGTCCAAGCGGGCATGATGGGCAGCCTGCTGCTGTTTCATGTCTCTGAGGAGCCCCACTACCTGGCTGAGGTCTCCGGTGCTGGACTGGTACGCATCAGCTATGCGTACCAGTTGTGGGTCATCATGCACACCAGCAACGTCTGCAAGCAGCGACCTCTGTCTCCCACCCCTCCCACCACCCCTGCTGACATGTGCAGTGTGTGCAGTGGCACGCACAGATAACCCTGGTCCACCTTGGGGGTTGGTGGTGGTGGTGGTGTCCATGGCCCCAGGTTGGTCCAGGGTCCCTGTGCTGGTGTTGCTCCTTGTTCTGTCCATGTCGGCAGGGATGGTATTTGTGGTGACAGTCGTTGGAGGGGTGGGTGCAGGGGGTGCAGCTGGTGGTCCTGCTGGTGCTGCAGCTGGTGGTCCTGCTGGTGCTGCATGTTGACTTGCACCGGATGTGCCAGGTTGGTCTTCATCGTCCGAGGAGGACAGAGGCTGTACGACGCCAGTGAGCTCCGCATCCTCTTGAGCCTGGGACTGGGACTCCTCAGCGTCTGCTGCTGTGTCCCCATCATCACCTGTTTTTGGGAGACACAAACAATGTATGTTATGTTTCTGCAGGCATCAATGGTTGACACACATGACAGTTGTGACTGTGCCTCTGGGTGCGGGCCTGTACATTGCATTGTCCTAAGTCGTCACAGTCAGGGGTTGATATTGGTGTGGCACATTGTCCTGCATTATTTGGGCATTTCTATGTATTTTTTGGGGTGTGAACATGGTCTGCATTGGTTGTGTTTGGTTGACAGCCGGCCCTCCTTCCCACCCACCCAGCCAGTCAGTTATCCCACCATGGAACGTGCTTGCGTTGCAGGGAGTGGAAGTTGTCTCTCAGGATGTCAGTCAGTGGTGTCCTGCTGTTTGTTGGTGCACAGTTGGCAGCAGGGCCTTGTGCTCCCCACAGCAGTAGCCAGTGTCAGCCATCTTGTGAGTCCTTCTCCACTCCCTGTGATGTGAGCATGGTTCAGGGTGGTGTTGATGGGACAGTTGTGGGGGTGACCAATATCAGTGGCTACGACTCCCATCATGCTATTGCCTCCACCCCCCTTCCCAGCATGCCCATGCTTCCTTCCTTTTGACTCTGCTTCCCTGTGGGGTGGGCTGGCTGTGCTGACAGGATGGCTGGGAGTGTTGTCCTGGCAGTTGTTTGGCTAAAAGTCCCAAGAGTGTCCCTGTGCTTCACACAACATAACCCAGGGTGGTGGTTCTTTGTGGGATCTTGTGTTAGGATGGGGGGCATTGCATTCTACCAGGTGGGTTCTGTGGAGTTTGTGTTGGGGTGTGTGTGAGGGGAGGTGCTTGTGACTATGGTCAGTGCTGCAAGTCCTCCTTCCCACCCAGCTAGCCGGATATCCCACCATGGAACGTGCTTGCATTGCAGGGAGTGGAAGTTGTCTCTCAGGATGTCAGTCAGTGGTGTCCTGCTGTTTGTTGGTGCACAGTTGGCAGCAGGGCCTTGTGCTCCCCACAGCAGTAGCCAGTGTCAGCCATCTTGTGAGTCCTTCTCCACTCCCTGTGATGTGAGCATGGTTCAGGGTGGTGTTGATGGGACAGTTGTGGGGGTGAGCTATGTCTGTGACTACGACTCCCATCATGCTATTGCCTCCACCCCACTTCCCAGCATTCCCATACTTACTTGCTTTTGTGGGGAGTTCAGTGTGTGTGGGTGTGAGAGCAATGGCAAGATGGCTGACAGTGGTGTCCTGCTGTTGGTTGGTGTGCAGTACCCAGCATGCCCTTGTGCTCCCCACGACACAGCAACAGTGTCAGACATCTTTGATGGCCCTTTCCACTCTCTGTGGGATGTGCATGCGTGAGTGTGAGCTTGCTGGGCCATGTGGTGGGGGATGTAGAGCTGTGACTACGACTCCCATCATGCTATTGCCTCCTCCCCCCTTCCCAGCATGCCCATGCTTCCTTCCTTTTGACTCTGCTTCCCTGTGGGGTGGGCTGGCTGTGCTGACAGGATGGCTGGGAGTGTTGTCCTGGCAGTTGTTTGGCTAGAAGTCCCAAGAGTGTCCCTGTGCTTCACACAACATAACCCAGGGTGGTGGTTCTTTGTGGGATCTTGTGTTAGGATGGGGGCATTGCATTCTACCAGGTGGGTTCTGTGGAGTTTGTGTTGGGGTGTGTGTGAGGGGAGGTGCTTGTGACTATGGTCAGTGCTGCAAGTCCTCCTTCCCACCCAGCTAGCCAGATATCCCACCATGGAACGTGCTTGCATTGCAGGGAGTGGAAGTTGTCTCTCAGGATGTCAGTCAGTGGTGTCCTGCTGTTTGTTGGTGCACAGTTGGCAGCAGGGCCTTGTGCTCCCCACAGCAGTAGCCAGTGTCAGCCATCTTGTGAGTCCTTCTCCACTCCCTGTGATGTGAGCATGGTTCAGGGTGGTGTTGATGGGACAGTTGTGGGGGTGAGCTATGTCTGTGACTACGACTCCCATCATGCTATTGCCTCCACCCCACTTCCCAGCATTCCCATACTTACTTGCTTTTGTGGGGAGTTCAGTGTGTGTGGGTGTGAGAGCAATGGCAAGATGGCTGACAGTGGTGTCCTGCTGTTGGTTGGTGTGCAGTACCCAGCATGCCCTTGTGCTCCCCACGACACAGCAACAGTGTCAGACATCTTTGATGGCCCTTTCCACTCTCTGTGGGATGTGCATGCGTGAGTGTGAGCTTGCTGGGCCATGTGGTGGGGGATGTAGAGCTGTGACTACGACTCCCATCATGCTATTGCCTCCACCCCCTTCCCAGCATGCCCATGCTTCCTTCCTTTTGACTCTGCTTCCCTGTGGGGTGGGCTGGCTGTGCTGACAGGATGGCTGGGAGTGTTGTCCTGGCAGTTGTTTGGCTAAAAGTCCCAAGAGTGGCCCTGTGCTTCACACAACATAACCCAGGGTGGTGGTTCTTTGTGGGATCTTGTGTTAGGATGGGGGGCATTGCATTCTACCAGGTGGGTTCTGTGGAGTTTGTGTTGGGGTGTGTGTGAGGGGAGGTGCTTGTGACTATGGTCAGTGCTGCAAGTCCTCCTTCCCACCCAGCTAGCCAGATATCCCACCATGGAACGTGCTTGCATTGCAGGGAGTGGAAGTTGTCTCTCAGGATGTCAGTCAGTGGTGTCCTGCTGTTTGTTGGTGCACAGTTGCCAGCAGGGCCTTGTGCTCACCACAGCAGTTGCCAGTGTCAGCCATCTTGTGAGTCCTTCTCCACTCCCTGTGATGTGCGCATGGTTCATGGTGGTGTTGATGGGACAGTTGTGGGGGGGCAATATGTGTGACTGCGACTCCCATGATGCTATTGGCTACACTGACTTGGCCAGCATACACAGAATTCCTTCCTTTGAGTGGTCTTCACTGTGTGTTGGTGTTGTTGTGGTGGCTACATGTCTGGATGTGTTTGTTAGTTCTATTTGTGCCACTGCCTAGCTGTAGTTGTAGTTGTGTTTGTACATGTGTTGGCACAGTTGGATGTGACTTTTTTGATGGCATGTGTTGTGTTTATCTGACTGACATACACATTTTGGGATGATTCTGTTCTGGTTGCTGTGTAATTGCTATGAGTGCATGGTTTGACTCTCCCCTTGACAGTGATGTGTGTGTTTTGTGGCAGTATATTGTGTACATTTGTTGTGTACTCACCAGGCTCTGGGATGTCCTCTAGTCCATATACGCTCACTGGCGGAAGGATGGCCCGCACCTTCTCCTCCCAGGGCCTGAGGTATATTGGCTTGGCAGGAGGGCCACTGCCGGTGTATTGGCTGTTGATGTAGTCTTTCTTCAGCAGGTCCCGTACCCTCCTGCGCACGTCATACCACCTGTTCTGGATGTCGCTCTTTGTGCGCCGACATGGTGATTGTGCGTTCACCCTGTTGATGATCCTCTCCCACATCTTGGTTTTCTGGGAGATGGGGGTCTGTTGGACCAGTGTGCCAAACAGCTGTGGCTCTACCCTGAGGATCTCGTCTACCATGACTTCCAATTCACAATCTAGGAACTTGGGATTCTTCTTGGGGGGCATGGTGATGGGTGGTGATGGTGAGTGATGTGTGTGTTGGTGTGCAGGTGAGGGTGTGTGAGTGTGTGTTTTGCTGGGTGTATGTGAGGTAGGTATTTGTTGGTGTGCTGATGGTGTGTGGCTTGTGTGAGGGATGAGCTGTGGGTGTGTGGTTGCTTTCTCTTGGGTGCTGGCAGTGGAATGGCATTTGCAAAGGCTCATGGTTGTGATTTGTGTCCTTTATATGGGTGGAGTTGTGGGTGTGTCTTTGTTCTCTGTCCCCACCCCCAGTATTTATTGGCTTGGTAATTGCTTGTTTGGCCTTTTTTGGGTGATTTTTCCTTTGTACTGTCTGTGTATGTTGGAAACGTTCTTGTGACCGAGTCGGACCCTGCATTTGTCTCGTACGGTCTTCTCCGTTTCGTTCACGCTGTGTTTGTGCAGTTTTCTATGCTGCGTACGCGTCGGTCGCGGTGTTTTGTGTTGCTTCGGCTCGGTTTTGTATGCGTGTCGGTCGTGCGGCTTGGCCTCCGTCCGACTCGCTCGTGGTTTCGCGCCTTGCATCGTACTTTGCGGTTTGGAGTTCGCGTGTACGTTTCGGTCGGATTTGTTCCGGGTGCGTGTCGGTCGGTTGGATTCGCGTGTTTTCCGGCCGGATTGCTGTTTTCCGTGCGGCTCGGTCGGTCGACTTGGGTTCGGTACGTGTCGGTCGGATTTTTCACGCCTTGCATCGTACTTGGCTTGTCGGGCGCCACAGGTACGTGTCGGTCGGTATTATTTCCGGATCCGAGTCGGTCGGTGCTTTTCCGGCCCGAATCGGAATCGACCCCAAAGTACGAATATTTGCTAATATTAGCTACCAATCAAGGCCTATTATACCTACAATCCATAGCAAGAACACTACTTTAAAAAATCCAAACATTCCATCTAAAACAAAAATACAACTGTAAATATCAAACTCAAACTAAACAATTTTATTTATAAATGTTATTTTCATAATTTTTCCTAATCAGTCACAAATGTACATTTTATTAAGAACACAATACAGGCAGATTGAATAGTAAAAATTACAATATAAATATAAATAAATAAATTAATATAGAGTGAGTCAAACAAGTAAAATTTCTTAGAAAACAACACCTAAAACCAATTAGCAAAACATACATAAAATACATATTACATAACAAACTTTGTAATAAGAGAAACAACTTTAAAAGAAATAAATATTTCCCACTCATTAAACATAACATAAAGAATAATTCACAGCTAAAGTGCTGATATCCATGATCACAAAGTAATCCACCCAATAATGCATCCACAAAAAGAGAATCCAAATTTAAAAAAATGCAAAAAATCAAAGCATAAAAACAATATATACACGATGAAAAATCACAGTCCTTGGAAACTATCCAAAACCCAACAAATAAAGTGTAAAAATCTATGAAAGCTGAAAAATAAAGAAAATGAATATAATTTTGGATAGCATATAACCAATCTTGTTTCCTTTATAATAAAAAAACACACATCCAAATACTGGGAAAAAGACTCACCTCTGACAAATAGGGCACAAAACAGAAATAACCTCCTAAACATACCAAGCAAAATAATATTAATTGTAAAAGTAACATATGAATAATGCACATTAAATTAAAACATACAAAATAACTTAAGGCCTACTGCAGTGCAAGATCAAAACTAAAACTACAAACTACAATCTATCACTTAACCACTACACCAAAACAAAACACTAACCTATACTAACTCTAAACACATTCCTCAGCTACACAAATTACCTGATTCTAAAGCAGTAGCATAGAACCACATCTGTTGGAAGCATTATGACCCACAATGAGGTTGAAGACCTAAATATAAAGGTAGCAGTAAAAATAATTGTTACTAAATTAACATAAAAAAGACTACCTATCCATCACAAACAATGGAAAATATATAATAGACTTTAATAATAACTTTTCTATATTGGAAAAAGATGCTATGAAAATGTTTACAACTGTTATAAAACCTGTGAAAAATGAATCCGAATAAAATTATGAAAATATATTAAGACATACTGGCATAATTATATTCATTATTTACCATATGCAGTAATATATAAAGAATTAGCATGTGTTTGTAAAATTGTTATATGTTAATGTTTTTATAAAAAAAAGATTTTTGGGTAAAAAAGTATTGTAAAAAAAGAGGTTTAATAATGAAATAATATATAAAAATGCAAAACATATATGTGAAATGTTTTATTTAAAAAGTCCAAATGTAAACATGTACCAAAATATAGAAAGAAGCATTGAAATATGTGTTTATACCATTGAATGTTAAACTAAATGGTATAAAAGTGTAATAGAGAATAAAAATATTAAAAAAATATAATAGTGTCTGTAGAAAGATCACAGCTACTGTAAAAATAAAAGTGACAAAAAAACCTAATGTGTCACAATTACTTTTGGGTAATACGACATTACTGTACCCTAACTTATATGGGGAAAAGCTTTACACACCAAGGAGGGTTTGTTTACTATTTCCACTCTAATCTAAGCTTTACACACCAAGGAGGGTTCGTTTACTATTTCCACTCTAATCTAAGCTACATTGAGGAAAGTGCTGTACTTTATAGTTGTAGATTTACTTCTCCCTCTACAATCTAAGCAACGTTGAGGGAAGTGTTAGACATTGATGAGGTTACACTTACTATTCCCTCCAAATCAAAGCTACATCAGGGAAAGTGTTGGACTTTAATAGGGGTAGATTGACTATTCCCACGCCAATCTAATTGACATTGGGAAAAGTGTTGCACATTGAAGGGGTTAGTTTTACTATTCCCACTTCAATCTAAACTACATTGTGGAAGGCGTTGGACATTGAAGGGGTAGATTTACTATTCCCACTCAAATCAAATCTACATTGGGGAAAGTGTTTGAAATTGAAGGGGTTAGTTTTACTATTCCAACTTCAATCTAAGTTACATTGTGGAAGGCGTTGGACATTGAAGGGGTTAATTTTACTGTTCACACTCCAATCTAAGCTACGCTGGGAGTAGTGTTGGAGCGTAAACAGTGTAAATCTATTTGAAAATGCTTTCATAAATGAATTATGCAATTTATTTTAAATTATCCAATATTATTTTAAATCTATGTTTTAACACACACTATCACCCGCAAGGGTTTCCTGAAAATGAGCAGGTGTGTGCACCTAGTTCTGCAGTGAGTACGTAGGTTAATTGAAAAGGTAGGTCTTCAGCTTCTTGAGCAATTCAAGAAGAGAGGATGAGAGCTCTGATGTTAAGTGGGAGGTTGTTAAAAGGGTTTAGAAGTGATGTAAGAGAAGTCCCATTCTCCTGACAGGTTCTGTGTGTGTGTGGGATGTGTGCAAGTAGGAGTCTTGCAGAAAAGAGGTTTCTCGGTGGTTGGGGAAGTGGATCTAATTGTCAGGTAGGTAGTTCCTAAGTTGTGTAGTGACTTGAATGTGTGAGTGAGGTGTTTGAAATGAGCATGTTTTTGTATCGGGAGCCAGTGGACCTCCCTGAGGTGTGGTGTAATGTGAGTTCTGTGTGGGAGGTTAAGGATGAGTCTGGTGGTCGGGTTTTGGATGTTTTGTAGCCGTCTAATGGGTTGCTTGGTTATCCTGACACAGAGGATGTTCCCAGAGTCCAAATTGCTGAAGACAAGGGCAAAGGAAATAGGATTTCTGGTGTTGCTTTAGAGCCCTTTGGCGATCTTCCTCAGCATCTTCAGCATATTTGTTGGGTTTTGGATAGTTTCCAAGGACTGTGATTTTTCATCGTGTATATATTGTTTTTATGCTTTGATTTTTTGCATTTTTTTAAATTTGGATTCTCTTTTGTGGATGCATTATTGGGTGGATTACTTTGCGATCATGGATATCAGCACTTTAGCTGTGAATTATTCTTTATGTTATGTTTAATGAGTGGGAAATATTTATTTCTTTTAAAGTTGTTTCTCTTATTACAAAGTTTGTTATGTAATATGTATTTTATGTATGTCTTGCTAATTGGTTTTAGGTGTTGTTTTCTAAGAAATTTTACTTGTTTGACTCACTCTATATTAATTTATTTATTTATATTTATATTGTAATTTTTACTATTCAATCTGCCTGTATTGTGTTCTTAATAAAATGTACATTTGTGACTGATTAGGAAAAATTATGAAAATAACATTTATAAATAAAATTGTTTAGTTTGAGTTTGATATTTACAGTTGTATTTTTGTTTTAGATGGAATCTTTGGATTTTTTAAAGTAGTGTTCTTGCTATGGATGATTTGGAAGCAGGAGGCAGTGATGGCGTTGACTTGTGCTGACATGTCCAGTTTGTTGTCGATGATGATTCAGAGGTTCCTGTCGTGGGAGCTGGGTGTGGGTCCAAGTTCGGCCAGTCACCAATTGGAGTCCCATGGCTAGTTGTTCTTTCTGAAGATCACTACTTTTGTCTTGCCAATGTTGAGCTTGAGACAGTTGACTTTCATCCAATTAGCAACTTTGGTCATGCAGTTGTTGAACTTGTTTCTTGTGTTGAGGGTCTTGTTGAGAGGGAGAGTATGAGCTGTGTGTGGTTGGTGTAGGAGAGGATGTTGATAACGAATGTGTGGATGACGTGGGCTAGAGGGATCTTTTATGTGTTGAAGATAGTGGGGCTTTGTGATGAACCTTGAGGCACTTTACAGATGAGTTTGCAGGCTTCCAAGGAGTAAGATGCCTTTAGTGACAGCTTATGTTCTATCTGTTAAGAATGAGCAGGTCCAGCTGAGAGCAGGTCCTTGGATACCAATCTTGTGCATGCTTCTGATGAGGATTGGGTGTGAGACCATGTCAAATGCTACAGAGTAGTCCAGGAGAATGAGGGCTGCTGTGTCTCCTATGTCAAGGATCATGAGGATGTCAACTGTGGCTGTGATGAGTGATGTTTATGTAGTGTTGTTAGGCTTGAATCTATACTGCCTGGCATTGAGGAGCTGGTGGTTGCTGAGGTGGTCCATGACGCATTGATTGATTCATTTCTCTAAGACCTTGGCTGGGTATGGTAAGAGGGAGATGGGTCTGTATTTGGAGAGACTGGCTAGGTCAGCAGATGGTTTCTTTAGCAGGGATGAGACAGTGACATGTTTCCATGTGTTCAGGAATATGACTGAATCGATGGAGATGTTGAAGATGGGCTTCATGGTTGTGGCGGTTTCAAAGGTAGTCAGGGATTGTTCTAAGGGCGTGAAGGAAAGTTGAGTTTCGATAGTGATAGGGTGTGGTTGAGGGTCAAAGCTGCCATATAAGGAGGTGATTTTGTTACAGAAGATTTCTGAGAGCTTGTTGCAAAGGTTTTGCGAGGGGGGATGGTGCTGTAGGTGGCAGGAGATGCAGTGAAGTCTTTGATGATGGCAAAGATTCCCTTTCTGCTTTTTTGCCTGATTCGATGCGGTCTAGAAGAGCTGTGTGCTTGGTGTTCTGTATCTGCTGGTGGCAGTGTCTTAGAGTGGATTTGAAGATTTCTTTATTTGTGGTGTCTTGACTTGTTCTTCATTTGCGCTCCAGTTGCTTAAAATGGCATTTCATCTGCGTCATTTCCTCTGTGTACCAGCTGGCCTGTGGTTGAGCTTTTGCCGTTTAGTTGCACTTGAAGGGAGCCAAGGTGTGAGTGCATACAGTGATTCAGCTGTTGAGGTTCTTCATGATTTTTGGGAAGTTACTAATATGTGCGGGCCAGTGTGTGGAGAGGGTGGAAGTACAATCCACTTCTGTGATGATGAACCAGCATGCAGCAGGCGAGTCTGGTCGTGGTGGTGCGGAATTGGTATGCTGAAACTGACGAGGGCATAGTCCGTCCAGGTCACAGTTGCTGGCTTTCCAACTGTAATGTTGCTGATTTAGGAGAAAATCATATCCAGTATGTGTCTGGTGGTGTGCGTAGGTCTGACAATGTGCTCAGTGAGGCCCAGGATTTGCATGTTTTCTAGAGGATCCTCAGAGATTGGGTTGGTACTGTTTTGTAGGTGAGAAAGGTCTCTGAGGCGGAAGAAGGTGCTGGCATTAATGATGAGAGGTGTGACAAAGTCTGTGATGTTGCTGGCGAAATTGGTGCAACGTTCTGATGGTCCACATGTGAGGGTTCCATCCAGGGAGAAAGTGGCTGTGATTCGTATCTTGAACTTGTGTTGTTCAATGTAGCTGTGGGGGATTCCATGTGGTGCAGCTGATGGTGTTCTTGAACATGATGGTGTCTCAAGCTTGTGTCAACAAGCTTACCTGGTGACCTTATAGCTGGTGGGATGGCTGTTGTGATGTCCAGTGCAAAAGGTGTATTTAATCATGTTTTCATGTGGAAAATGTGGTCCGTAGTGTGGTTGTGCAGTAGGTCCCATATCTCTGTGAAGTGTTTGGTGAGCGAGCGGGTTGAGGAGAATGCATATGAGTGTGGCATGTTGCGAGGGTGGTGGTTGGTCTGTGTGAGTGTGAGTGTGTTGCTGGTTGTGTTTTTAAAATATTTTTTAAATAATTGAATAATTGAAATATTATTTAAATAGTTCAAAATATTCTTAAAAATTCTTATTAATTAAAAAAGCTTTGAATACTAAACTTTTAACATTTACCTAAAAACTACCTTTAATATATATATTTTTTAAAATAACATCAACTTAAAAACGAAATGATATTTCCTTAACAACATAATTCATTTTTTTAAAGAAATGGCAAATTCATTTAATTTACTTTAAAAAAATTAAAAAACACAAAATATTATAAAAAGAATACAATGTCATAAACAAAGACTAAATACATAATATACAATACTTCTAACATATTACCGACTCAATTTAAAAAGATATATATATAAAACTGCTGAATTTCACTGGTTTTGTATGAGTGAAATATGAGCCTACCTTAACGTCCTTGTAACCTTTGTTTTATATAATGGAGATCAGTAACCTGCTGCTGACCTCGCTGTATGGGATATGTTTTCTTGAGGGCTTTCTCACAAAGGGCAACCTTGGATTGTGGATTTATAGCGGCTTGGCCCAAGTCGCGAAAGCCCCGCTGCATCAAGCGGACCTGCGATGCTGTGATTTACCGGCACAGCAGGGACGATAAACGCTCGCCAGCGAGAGGTCTGTTTACAGCAGCAGGCATAAAACTTCTTAAAGACATTGACTCACTTGAGAAGTTATCGTCACAGTTTTACAGCGGCAGCACCCACTGGGGTTTCACTTTGGCTCGGACTGCAAATACCATGGTGCTATGCGGCACACGCCCAGGTGGGCGGGAGAATTCGCTGTGAAGGGCGTGACTCGGTTCAAATAAATGCAGGTGTTCTGAACCATGCTTGTCGTTGTCTTACCTGTTTGGGGCTCTAGAAGAAGGATAAACTCCGAAACGCGTCAGCCCATGAAGTCTTTACAATGTTTTTAATGGAGATCAGTAACCTGCTGCTGACCTCGCTGTATGGGATATGTTTTCGTGAGGGCTTTCTCACAAAGGGCAACCTTGGATTGTGGATTTATAGCGGCTTGGCCCAAGTCGCGAGAAAGCCCGCTGCATCAAAGCGGACCTGCGATGCTGTGATTTACCGGCACGCTTAAGGGACGATAAACGCTCGCCAGTGAGAGGTCTGTTTACAGCAGCAGGCATAAAACTTCTTAAAGACATTGACTCACTTGAGAAGTTATCGTCACAGTTTTACAGCGGCAGCACCCACTGGGGTTTCACTTTGGCTCGGACTGCAAATACCATGGTGCTATGCGGCACACGCCCAGGTGGGCGGGAGAATTCGCTGTGAAGGGCGTGACTCCGTTCAAATAAATGCAGGTGTTCTGAACCATGCTTGTCGTTGTCTTACCTGTTTGGGGCTCTAGAAGAAGGATAAACTCCGAAACGCGTCAGCCCATGAAGTCTTTACAATGTTTTTAATGGAGATCAGTAACCTGCTGCTGACCTCGCTGTATGGGATATGTTTTCGTGAGGGCTTTCTCACAAAGGGCAACCTTGGATTGTGGATATATATATATATATATATATATAAACACACATATATTCACCACACTCCTTCCCAGAATAAGAAACTTATATATATATACTGCTGAAGCGACCAGTTAACTCTGAGAACTGTATATAATGAATACAAAATGAAATTGGTAGCATGGAAAAATGCAGGACTGTTAACTCTTGACGAATACAAGTTCCTGAAGAATGACAACCCGGTAACACCGATTTTGTATTTTATACCCAAAATACATAAAAACCCCCAACAACCTCCAGGAAGGCCAATCATTTCAGCCCGCAACAGTCTACTCGAAAAAACATCTAGATATGTAGACTTTTACCTACAAGAACATGTGCAACAGCTCGCCTCTTATATCAGAGACACGGGTGACTTTTTATCAAAGATGCAGAACTTCAACTGGCGAGATGACTATCTTCTCATCACCTTAGACGTGACATCGTTATATACGTCCATCAATCATCAGGATGGACTAAGGGCACTACAATATTATCTAGCGCAAAGAAGAGCAGATTGTGTACAACATAACACTATGCTGATGAACATGGTTGAGTTTTGCCTATGTAATAACATATTCATGTTTCAAAACACTCTTTACCAACAGCTAAGAGGCGTGGCAATGGGGGCCAGCTTCTCCCCCAGTTATGCCTGCCTCCACATGGGGTGGTGGGAGGAGCTGATCCTACTCAAAGAGCATACAACATATGTTAAAAATAACATCAAAGTATGGTGGAGGTTTATAGATGACCTTTTTCTAATCTGGCAGGGAACAAGAGTAGATGCAGAGAAATTCATTGAAGGACCTAATGTCAATCAACATAATTTGCACTTCACAGCGTCAGTAAGTACAGAGAGTGTAAACTTTCTAGATGTACAGGTCTATATTAGGGATGGCAGACTGGAAACTAAACTCCATAGAAAACCAACTGCTGGCAATGCGGTGTTGCATGCCGGGAGCTCGCATCCCCGCCATCTAATCCAGAGTATTCCCTACGGGGAGATGCTCCGTTTAAGGTGTATCTGTAGCTGTGAAGAGGATTTAAGGGCAGCCCAAACAAACAGTAAGATTAGATTCTTAGAAAGGGGCTACACGACTAGCTGCATAGATGCAGCCATCAGGAAAAGTAATATAGCCCTTAGGGAGACCCTCCTCAAGAAGCACACAGAGGTAGAGAAATCTAAGGTACAGGATGCAGAAACCTTCAGGTTTATTCTAAGATACAATAAACAAGAAAGGTCTATCAGAAACATCATAAAGAGAAACTGGCCCTTAATCCTAGGAGATCCAGTCATAGGCCATCTACTTCCCAACAGGCCAGCCATAACTTACAGCAGGGCACCCTCTATGAAGGACGCCTTGGTCCAAAGCGATCCCGGTGGCCAATCTAGGGGCACATGACTCATCCAAAGAAAGGGGTTCCACAGATGCAAAGTGTGCAAGGCTTGCCAATTTGAGGCCAGCAGAACCTCTTACAAAACACCTTTTGGTGATCAAGAGAGCCCATCAACAAGGCCCTAACATGCAAATCGGACTATGTGGCCTATGTGCTGGAGTGCCCTTGCGGCCTACGGTATGTAGGCAGTACAATACTGCAGGGGCACAAGAGGGTACTCCAGCACATAAGGGCAATCAAGAATAGGGACCAATCGTACCCGATGGCCCGACATTTCGGTGAAGTACATGATGGAAATCCTAAAGACCTGAAGTACTTCCTGATAGACTCCATCCCTCCCAACAAAAGAGGAGGGGATAGGGAAAAAGCCATTAGACAACTGGAAACGTGTTACATTCTAGACCTAGACACAAAGTATCCGGGGGTCTGAACGCATACAGAGGAATTATACACATGTCTGTAGCGTACCATAGAAGGAAGATAACAAATAGGGGTAAACAAAATTGTATATCATCAAACACTAAGATATTAGAAACATAGGGCTTTCCAACTGTAGCCTGCCAGAAAATCCCACTTTTTAGATTATACACGGGTTAGATAGGCTTTAACACATTTTTTAACACTTGAGGTTGTTGCACATAGCACTTTACACACACAATTTGCACTAGCACAGGTCATTTTCAGTCGTAAGGTTTTTAAATCTGATGTTTACACTATGAGTACTGTATATGCATTAGCACTTTTCTACCTGCTATAAGTCAATGAGATTTAGGTCATGAACAGTTGGGGTATTTAAACCTGGACGACCTTGACAGGTAGTAACAGCTATGAAATCTTTTTTACTACAAATTAGATTTTTATTTGCTTTTAAATATTCAACACAGTACTGTATTGGTTTTATGGTTTTAGAGCTATTGGTTTATAGGTTTATTATTAATACATTATTTTGGTATTTATACCCGTATTGTTTCATATATTTTTAAACCTGTAGCCAAGTCCCATGCGAACCATGAAATCTGTTGTCTATGTCTATTCTTGAACCTTACTGCTTGATGGTACATGTCACTTTAAGAAAAACAAGAAAAATGTTTAAAAAATGGTTTAAAAGGAACCTACCTACCGTGATGCTCATGTGATCAAGACCCTTGGAGGGTCGAAACGCATCATGGCTGCTGAGGTCTGTAAGAGCTGAAATAAAGATTTTGGATTCTGCACCGAATTGTGGTCCGTGCTCCATTTCCTGGGTAAAACTATCAAGGCAAAGGTGGAGTGCTGCTAATATATATATATATATATATATATATATATATATATATATATATATATATATATATATATATATATATATATACCAAAGAGTTGCCTCCAAATGACGAAGCCTCTTCCCAGCATGTTTAAAATCCATTATTCCAAGGATTGCATCAGCCTGACTCAAGCACACAAATCAATGCCCGACGCGTTTCGGGCGCAACATCGCCCTTGACCACTGGCGCAGGGACATAACAGCAAGAGCAGTCCACCTGAGCATATTTAAATACCACGCCCCTGTGGGCGTATGCTCAAAAGTATTCTGGTTAATGTAGTCAGCTCTGGAATTTAACCACAATGGGCGCCGTCAAGTCCCAAAATGTTAATGTTACCCAAGTGGGTATGTGCAACACAGCCAGGCTTGAAATAAATTTCATCCTCCTCAGAACGGGCACGATGTTGCGTCGAAACGCGTCTGGCATTGATTTGTTGGTGAGTGAGTGTCAGTGGCTGTATGGGTGAGGGTAGCTGTGTGAGTGGCTGTATGGGTAGGGGTATAAGTGACTGTATGGGTGAGTGAGTTGGTATCTGAATGGCTGTATGAGTGAGTGACTGGCTGTGTAAGTGGCTGTATTGGTGAGTGGGTGGCTGTTTGAGTGACTGTTGGGGTATGTATGTATGAGTGAGTGAGCAGATGTGTGAGTGCTTGTATGGATGTGTGAATAGCGATGCAAGTAGTTATGTGGGTGAGTGTGTGAGTGCTTGTATGGGTTAGGGAGTGACTGTGTTGAGAGGCTGTACGGGTGAATGAGTGGGTGTGTGAGTGGATGTATAGGTGAATAAGTGGGTGTGTGAGTAGCTGATTTGGTGAGTGTGTGACTTTGTAAGTGGCTATATGGTAAGTGACTAATTGTATGAGTACTTTATGTGTGAGTGAGTGGTTGTGTGGGTGCCTATACGAGTGAGTGAGTGGGTGTCTGAGTGGTGCTATGGATGAGTGAGTGGTTGTATGAGTACTTGCATGGGTCTTTGAATGGGTATGTGAGTGGTTGTGTGGGTGTGTGAGCAGATGTATGAGAGGTTGTATAAGGTTGTGAGTGGTTCTGTGGATGATGTCATGAGTGATATTATCTGTGAAGCCATTTGAGATGTCATGAGTGATATAATATGTGAGTTCATAAGCAGTGCATTGCGGGGGCATATGTTACAGTTGGCTCAGGTAACTATAACTGCTGAATTTCCCTGTAACCTTTGGTTTTTTCAGTGGATTTCTAAGGTTTTTAAAATGTTATTTTCTAACTATAATTTGTTTTTTTCAGTGAATCTATATATATACATATATATATATATATATATTAACTCCAAAAACCAAAGTTTACAGGGATATTATAGTTAGGCTCAGATTTCACACATACAAAACCATAGAAATTCAGCAGTTATAGTTACCTGAGCTAACTTTAACTTACACCCCCACAAAGCACTGCTTATGACCTCACATATTACATCACTCATGACATGGTCAGAGACATCACTGATAACTTCTGAAATGACATCACTGATGACATCACTGATGACATCACTGATAACATCATCCAGTGAGTGTAAGTGCTTTGTAAACATTTCTGAGACTTAAAGATATATACTAAGCTACTTCATAATTTAAATTACTATTCTTTCTGTACTACTGAGTGATACGAACATATGTCATCTTAGGAGCTGTGTGACTGTCTGTATCCATGTGTGAATGGCTGTCTGAGTGGCTGTATGGGTGAGTGAGTGCTGTATTGGTGAATGAGTGGGTGTGTGAGGAGCTGTATAGGTGGGTGAGTGGCTGTATGGGTGAGTGAGTAGATGTGTGAGTGGCTTTATGGGTGAATGACTAGGTGTGTAAGTGGGTGTATGAGTGAGTAAGTTGCTGTTTGAGTGGGTGTATGGGTATGTGAGTGGGTATATGAGTGGCTGTATTGCACAATCAGTGGCTGTGAGTGGCTGTATGGGTGAATGAGTGTGCATGTGAGTGGTTGTATAGATGGGTTAATGCATATGTAAATGGCTGTGTGGGTGAGTGAATGGGTATATGAGTGGCTATAAAGGTGAGTGTGGGGCTTTGTGAGTAGCTATATGGGAGAGTGAGTGGCTGTGTGAGTGGCTGTATGGATGAGCTAGTGGGTGTGTGAGTGGCTCTATGGACGAGTGAATATGTATGAGTGGCTTTATGGATGAGTGAGTTGGTGTATGAGTGGTTGTGTGGGTGAGTGACTGGATAGGTGTGTGAATGATTGTGTGAGTGGCTGTGTTGGTCTGTGAGTAGATGTGAGAGTGGCAGAATGGGTGTGTGAGTGGGTGTCTGGGTCTGTGAGTGGATGTATCTGTGACTGTATGGGTGTGTGAGTGGCCCCATGGGTCTTTGAGTGGATGTGTGAGTGGGTGTGTAAGTGACTATGGGTATATGAGTGGGTGTGTGAGTGGCTGTGTGGGTCTGTAAGTATGTGTGAGTGGCTGAATGGGTGTGTGAGTGGGTGTCTGTGTGGGTGTGTCAGTAGCTGTGTGAGTGACTGGGCCAAGATAGAACCTCACCTGCCCCTTTATCAGACCACAGTTTTGCACAAAATGTCTACCCAACTGGAATTCTTTGTATTGACTAATTAGTAAGTACTACCTCGTTGGGTAAGTGCCTAGTGCATAATCTACACTGCAGCTGTGTAATGGACCATGAGGAAATGTCTCCAGTGACCTTGTGTGCATGTAATTTCAGAAATGTGATTGTTCCTTGAGGTCTTGATCCACAAATCTGTGATAACATGAAACCTTTCTAGAGGAGAGGATGATACTACAAAGATGAGAATCTTTCCCAAATAAGGGTACTTCCTCTTAACTTTATGAAATAAGTGCTTCTTTGTTTGGAGGAGATGTCCTCATATTCCTCTGCATCAAGAATGCATCACCAATATCGGCTGGAAATGCACTCGGGACATTTGGTAAGCTGTCCATCAATGTGGCAAAAGGCAGGAAGACCTTTGCATACTACTAAGCAAAATGGAGGGGGCCCAAGCGGGTGGAGCTTGCAGATGATTTTGGGTATTTGCATACTCAGGGTAATTAAAAGAGAGAACCATTGACACTGCTCTCACCAGGAGATGAAAAGAAAGAAACCACTTGTCACAGTCACTACAGATCAGATTGTATTCCAAGAGATCAACAATGCTTCTATTCCTATTAAGGGGCCTGGCCTCTTGATGGTGGGTTCCCTGGAGCCCACCCAGGGCACCCAGTGTGACGTGTTGGGGACCATGGGAGGAGGCTCAATGCCGCTGCACTGCCTGCCTGCTTCCCGCCTCCAGCAGGAGCTGGCATTGCTCCCACCCACAGGGAGCAGCCAAAAATGCTGCTCCCTGTGTGTAGGAGCAATTTTAGGTCGAGCCTAAGAAATGCCTGCGCTGTCTCTTCAAAACATGCTGTATTTACTCTGTGGGCTTACAGCCCATCCATTGCCTTTCTATTCGCCCCTTCAATTGTCATTCAAAAATGCTTGCTTGCTAGTGGTTAATCCTTCGTCTTTGTCCCCCCTTTTGTGTTTGGTTTCCTTCCAATGATCACCACCCAGTTATTGTTAACAGTACTCTTCTGTGTTTATGAATTTATTCGGGGGACTATTTTTTTCTTTGATTCCTGCTCTTGTCACTGTTGGCCTGTCTTTGGTGGTTCAGCTTCAGCGCCCGTCACTTAATCTCCCCATCCCGTTCAAATACCGAGGTGAAATGTCAGACGCTTCGGATGGTGTTTTCGAGGGTGCCTCTTTAATTTTCTCTGACTTCAAAGTGTGAGGATTCCCCCAAACCCCTCCCGCTTTGCTGCTTCTTGCTTTAGCGAGCCTTGGTAACCTAACTTTCAGCAGCCCAACCTTGCAGCACAGTTAAGAGGCAAGGTTTGGGCAACTCATCACATTTTCTCTGACGCTAGTTTATATAATGTGAACTCAAGTGACCTGAAAGTGTTGGAGTGCTTTATAAGCGTATGAGTTAAATTACACAATGTCAGATTAATTTTTGGGGGCATTTTTATAGAGCTTGAACTCGACTGACCCAAAGGTATTGAAGAACTTTACAAACGCGCCAGTTGCATTACACAAGATCAAGTTAATTTTGTTGCTTTTAGGTGTGCGGAGATTAAGTGATGCTACTGCCGCCCCTGTTATTCATTATTTCCCCTCTACCTGACAAATGGGAGCAACATTCGTCCCTCCCACCTCCTTCAATTTTGCTGCATTGAAGCCCTGCTGTGTCTTCCTGTCGTCCTTCTCCTCTCAGAGCTCTAATTTTAAAGCACATTCACGGCATCTCCCCAGAGACTTGAAGGTAGTTTTTATTATATAATGTGAACACAAGCAACCCGAAGGTGTTGAAGCACTTTACATGAGAGCTAGATACATTGCACAAGGTTGGGTACATTTTTTGGGTCATTTTATAGAGCGCAAACTTGACTGACCCGAATATGGTGGAGCACTTTACAAAAGTGCCAGTTACATTACATAATGTCAGGTTAATTTTTTATGTTTTTAGTTGCGCGGAGATTAAGTGATGCCACTGCCATCCCTGTTTATTCATTATTTCCCTTCTGCCTGACAAATAGAAGCATTTGTTCCATGTTGCTGCATGCCCACCCCGCTGCCTCTTCCTGTCATCCCTCCCACCTCCTTCCATATTGCTGCATGGAAGTCCTGCTGTGTCTTCCTGTCGTCCTCCTCCTCTCAGAGCTCTAATTTCAAAGCACATTCACCGCAGCTCCCCAGGCCCTGTGAGGCACTTTTTATTATATAATGTGAACTCAAGCAACCCAAAGGTGTTGGAGCACTTTACATGAGCGCTAGTTACATTACGAAGGTCAGATTAATTTTTTGGGGCATTTTTATAGAGTGCGAACTCGACTGACCCAAAGGTATTGGAGCGCTTTACAAAAGCGCCAGTTACATTACACAGGGTCAGGTTAATTTTTTATGTTTTTAGTTGCGCTGAGATTAAGTGGCGCCAATGCCATCCCTTTTTATTCATTATTTGCCCTCTTCCTGACAAATGGGAGCATTTTGTTGTTGTTGTTATGACCACTGCTCCTATACCCAGAGACCTAGGACAGAGGATGGGGCCTTGATGGTAAAAGGATGGTGCGAGCAGTGTTTTGAATGGAAAACTCTAGAAAAGGGCACCTGGTTTCATCTGTTTGGGCAGGCAAACTGATCAAAACTCTGCTCCCCGGAAGTTTTCCTGCTTCCGCCTGCTGGGAGCACAGTTAATTTTTGCTCTCACTTGGCGGGAGCTGTAACAGCTCCTGCCAAATGAAAGCAAAATGCTAGGTCATGAGGGTGGGCACCTCAGGAGATAGAGGTGGCGGTCCCCAGGGCCATTAATGGCTCCATGAGGCGGCCATGCGGCCCCCTCCTTTTCAAATGCACGGCTTTGCCCCTGGGAGGTCGTGGTCCCCTGGGCTCTTAAGAGCCACAGGAGGGGGGTCAGCGCACCCCCCCAATTTTTCAATTAAGCCACAAGGAGGCAGTGATCCCCAGGGCTCTTAAGAGCCACAGGAGGGGTGTTAACACGGCCCCCTCCAATCTTTCAATTAAGTCCCGGGGAGGTGGTTGTCCCCACGGCTCTACTGAGACTGCGGAGAGGGTCCGCGCGGCCCCCCCATTTTCTAAATAAAGACCCGGTGGTGGTCCCCAGGGCTCTTCAGAGGCTCAGGAGGGGGGCCGCATGCACTCCCTCCCAACTTTTTAACATTTCACATGCCCTTGGACCTGGGCCATCCTGGGGCTAAACTGTAAATGAGCGCAGGAGACTACATTTGGCTTTTTTCAATTTTACTGCAAATTCGGGGATCCAACTGTGGTTTTGAGGCAAAATCGAAAAAAAACATTTTTGACCCCCGGCAGGTCCCTAGGATGCCTTAGCACCAGGCCTAGGGGATCAGGGTATTCCTAGCCTGCCCCTTTTCACTATTTTTAAGTTTTGTTTTGGGACTCGGCTGAGTCTGAGTCCCAAATGGGTGCCAGCACTTCCTGGTTGAAGTGCTGGCAGCCAATCAGATCTCTGCACGAGATTGGTTGAATTTGCGAAGGGTCCGCGTCCCTAGATATATGTCAGCTTTTAGACTGCTAACTAATGACAGGCACAACAAATGATTATTCAACTGTTCTCTCCACAGTGTATTTATTGAAATTTTATAGGTTTCTCTTTCTCTCTTCCTTACAGCTTCTACGTCCGGAGTCCTCCCTGACGATCACCTAAGTACAGAAGAGAACAAGGCAGGTAAGTTACCTATTGGTAATGAGTTGGGGAATCGTCCACCACTTAATAACCCCCTGTATAGTGAGTATTTTGGGGAATTAGTGCTTACATTCCAAAAGTTCATTCTTTTTAAGTTGAGGACAGAAATAGCATCCGTTCAGTGCGTGTGAATAAGTACCCGAGGAAGTTAAACAACAAGGTGCACACGGGTATCAAACAAGACCCCTTCTCCCCAAGCCATTAATGGGGCCCCATGTACTCTTCCTCCCTCATGCTCTAAGCCCAGAACTGTGCAAGCACCTGCATTATCCACGCACCTCCAGGAGCGTTGCTGGAACCATCAGCATGTCGGCGGGGTTATCTTCCTCCCGTCTCCTCACGGGGCTTCTCCCACTGCAAGTACGCGGCTTCCTAGCATTGTGGAAAGCAGGCAGCATTCTCAGGCGGTCCTGGTGTGATGAGCAGCACTCAGTCTCTGGGCAGTGCTTCGGCGTCCTTGACAAATCACTCCGTGGGTGTCTCTCCACGTGTATCCCTTCCGGGCATCAGTGCGCCTTCCAGGTTGATGGACCTCGTCATATACAGGCCCCTCCTCTTCAGCAAGAGGCTTGGCCTCGCGCCTTCAGTGTCTGTGAAGAGATGATTAAAGGTATACTACTGCTCCTGTTAAGGAGTGAGAGGTGCGTTGTTTGTATCAAGTTCAAAGGGGAGAGCCAGAGTACGGCATTATGTGGATCCTCTTCCACCTGACACACCCCCTCCCTAGGTTTTTCCCAATTGGGAAAAAAGGGAAAGCGGGAGAGGTAATCAGCGTCTGCCTGATCTCTACCCTTCCTATTTTTTACCTCACAGTAGTATGGATGAAGGGACAAAAACCAATCGAGGACTATGTCGTTATTCCCCTTATTATGATATAGCCAGGTAAGGGGGCATGATCCATATTCAACTTCTTGCAGATAATAATGAAGCTTCTCAATGGCCCATTTGAGGATGAGACATTCCTTCTTAATAGTGCTGTATACCCTTTCTCTGGGGAATAGTTTCCTGCTGATATAGACAATTAGTCTTTCATTACCTTTGTGGTCCGTTTGTGACAGAACTGTTCCGATTCCAACATCAGAAGCGTCCATCTGAATTGTAAAGACCTTATTGATATCGGGTGATACCAAAATGGGACTGGTGGTGAGAGCAGTTTTCAGGTCCTGGAAGGCCTTAAGAGTGGAAGGAGGTGGTTGTTTGAGGTTGCAGGTTAGACCATATTTTTTTAACAGATTAGTAAGGCGAGTGGATAGTTCTGAGTACTGGGGTATGAACCTTCTGTAAGATCCGAGGAGCCCCAAGAAGGCTCTCATGTCCCGCTTTGTTGTAGGAAAAGGGGTTTCCGCTTTAGCTTTGACCTTCTCTGCTTGTTGTCCTATAACCCCCTCCTGAGAAGATACCTGAGATATTTGCTTTTCAATGATCAAATTTAGATTTATTTGCATTGATATGAAGATGGGCCTGTTGCAACTCTGCTAGGATCAGTTGGAGGTGTTTTAAGTGGTCTGACCAGGTTTTACTATATACTACAATGTCATCTAGGTAGGCAGATGAATATCCCTGGTGATGTTTTAACAGGATGCTGATGAGTCTTTGGAAGGTAGTTGGAGCGCCGTGGAGCCCAAAAGGCAGAACAGTGAATTGATAGAGACCATCATGAGTGGCAAAATCTGTTTTTCCTGGTCTTTTTTCTCCAGGGGGACCTGCCAATAGCCTTTTGTTAAGTCTATGGTTGTAATGAACTGAGCTTCACGCAACTTCTCGTTCAGTTCATCCACCCTCAGTAAGGGGTACCCATCTAACTTGGAAATCTGGTTGACAGCCCTGAAATCTATACAAAAGCAGATAATGCCATCCAGCTTTGGTACGAGTACATTCGGGGAGCACCAATTATTGGTGGATGTCACTATAACCCCATTTTCAGAATCTTGTCTATCTCAGCCTGAAGAGCTTGGCGATGGACAGCAGGAACCCTAAAAGGCCATTGTTTAACCACAACGCCTTCCTGAGTAGGGATAGAACAGATGGCAAGGTTGGTTTGACCTTGTAAGTCTGAGAAGATGTTTGAAAACGGCCTCAGGATTTCAAGGAGGTCATTCTTCTCACTTTTGAATAGGGCCTTGCTTATGTCAGTGTCGCCTATGGTGTGTCCTATCAGGGTCATGCTCTGAACTGTCGTAGGGGGTGGTCCTAACCACTTTTTAAGAGATTGACATGATATATCTGTTTCCTTTTGGAAGATAGTTGTAGCTGGTACGTAACCCGGCCTATTTTTTTAGTGATCTTATAAGGACTATGCCACTCCGCTTTCATTGTATTGTGAGAGGTAGGTGGAAGAACTAGACCCCAGTCCCCTACAGCATATTCAATCCACCTTTTCCCCTTATCATAGAAATACTTCTGTCTTTCTCTAGATTTGCATGAGCCAAAGCTCAAACATTTTCTTGAGGATCAATTTCAGACTTCCATTATATTTCTCCACCAGCCCATCTGTCTGGGGATGATAGACAGAGGTTTTTAGGTGTTTTATGTCAAGTTGCTTGCAAATCTGTTTAATCAGATTAGACACAAATGGGGTACCTTCGTACGTCAGCATTTCTGGGGAAATCACATATGTGAAAAAACCTTGATTAACTTGTGTGGAAGTAACCCTTAGAAGAATTGCCTCTGGATATCCTGTAGCATAGTCAACTATGACTAACACATATTAGAAACCTTTTGCTGAGCAAAGCAAAGGACCTATAAGGTCTATTCCTATCTGATCACAGGGTTTCCCTATGATAGGAAGGGGACGCAATGGCACTGTTGGTGGTTAGTACAGTTTTTTTCCTGCATATTTTGTAGGTTTGGCAATACTGTTTGATTTGAGCGTAAATACCAGGTCAAAAGAAATGTCTTAGTATAGACTGGGTGGTTTTTTCTAACTCACAATGGCCTGCCAATAAATAGGAATGTGCAAAGAATAAGACTTGGGGCTACATTCATCAAAATTTAAATTGTGAATACCTAATTGCGAATTCTTGAGAATCACAATTAGGTAATCGCAATTTATGATGCATGAAACTCAAAGAGTTTCAAATTGCGATTCCTCATTAATATTAATGAGGTAGATTGCAATTTGCGACCCCCTAGGAACCGCAAAAATCACGGGGATGGTGGCCTGCTGAGGTCAGCAGACCACCATGTCCATGATTGCTTTTAAATAAAACAATCTTTTTTTTGTAAAGCAGCCTGTTTCCCTTTAATGGAAAATGAGATGCTTTACAAAAAGTAAAATGAAAAGTGGGACCACTGCCTGCTCTTAAAAATGCTTTTACAACCATTCACAAAGGGAACTTCCCATTTGCGAATGGGTTACCACCTACTTGAAGTAGGTGGTAATATGCAAATGTTTTGCGACCGCATTCACGGTCACAAAACATTCATGCATACTGTTAGGATTCGGTATTTGGAAGGGATGTCCTAAACACGCCCCTTCCAAATACCGAATCACTAAATCCATTTTGCGATTCGGTAACAGGTAATTGGGGTTTGCTGCATCTGGAAAGCATTTTGCATTCGCAAACGGGCCGATTCTGCGAATCGGCCCATTTGCGTAGGCAGAAATGCTTGATGCATATGCCCCTTGGTCTCTAAAATTGTGTGGAACCAGTAGTTGGGGTTCCTCGCTTAGTTTAGCCACTTGATAGAGCAAACCATTTTTTATGATGAATTGATGGTATGTGGTGCTGGGACTGTTTTGATTATCTTGCACAGTATGCCAGGCGTTCTGTAACGACCTCTCATTTAGCTGGGTCAACCTTACTTCACTTATCTAATACCCATGGTTCAGGAGAAAGGAGGGTATCTTGGGGAGGGGTCTCCCTAGCTTCTTGGACTCCTGTTATTTTTTTGTCATTATGGGAGCAGTCTGAACCTTTCTAGTTGTTTTGTACAGGATCCTGAAACTAGGGATTGTTGGTTCCTAGAATAAATCTCTCAGGGAGATAAGGAAGTACCCCAACTTTGACTGTACTCGCCTGCCCTGTAGCATCAGTTATTTTTAGACAAGCAACTGGATAGGAATTTATATCCCCATGCACACAACGGATCCCTATGTACTCATTGCGTATTATTTGGGAAAGATACACTATATCGTTTTTGACTACTGACTGTCCACACCTTGAGTCCAGAAGCGCAGTTATCCAGTTCCCATTCACACATAGACTCACATAATACATGGGTCCTGTTTATTCAGCATTTAGGATGGTGCGAGGGCGTAACTGACATCCATAGGTTCATCTTCTCCTTTCTCTTTTCTTTTCTTACAAAAACCGGGCAATATGGCCCCACTCCCCGCATTTATAGCATTGTGGGTCGGGGTTCCCAATAGGGTCAGATCGGGCTACCTTGGCCCTGGAGAATTATTGATTAGGCTTATGAGATTGTTTCTCAAACTTAGATCCCAGAATAGAGAAGGACTTGAGAGTTGTTCAAATTCGGGCAGAGCTCCCGGAGATTGAGCTCAAGGGAAGGTGGTGGCCATCTCAACAGCATGTTCTATAGTTAGCGCGGCATGCTGACATAACAATTTTTGGGTATGATAAGGTGAAGCTTCATGATATTGTTCTAGTACATTTTTTCCATGATCTCCTCTTTACTGGATTACAGGGGCTTTAGCCACCTATTGGCTGCATCCGTCATTTTATAAAACAAGGTTTGGGTGTGTCACCTGTTATCCTCCGTTCTGTGCAGAGCTTAAGTCTGTGGATTTTGTCATCAATCCTGAGGTGATCCCTAAGACATTTCTTGATGGCGGCGTATCCAGAGGTCCCGTCTTTGTTGGCAACCTGTGCTTCCACCAGTCAATTAAAGGGGTCAAATGGAAAGGCCACCGGTCGACAGGCCAAGTGCTGGCTCTTGCAATCCATTCAGAATTCAGAAAGAATGCCATGGGATCCTTCCCTGAAACATATATCTGTAAAGGGCTCATAGCCCCTGGTGTGGATTGGCTTCTACCATGGCTGATTCCAACTGCTCATTGTATCTGTCCCTCTGAAATCTAAGTCATATTTTCCCCTTGGGGCCAAATAGCATTGGAAAATACTGCCCGATCAATCTCCGCCTGACTCATATGTTTCTCTAGGACCCATTCCAACTTACTACTCTAAGTTGTTGTATAACGTTCTCCATCTTCATCCAGATTGTCCTATGCCCACATTCTCCACCACTTGTTAGCGTTTAGCCTGCTAACAAATTACAGGCACAATGAATGATTCTCCAACTGTTCTCTCCACAGTGTATTTATGGAAACTATCTAGATTTCTCTTTCTCTCTTCCTTACAGGTTCTACGTCCGAGTCCTCCACACCGGAACTAGAGAGAACAAAGCAGGTAAGTTACCTATTGGTAATGAGTTTGGGAATCCTACACCACTTAATAACACCCTGTATAGTGAGTATTTTGGGGAATTAGTGCTTACTTTCCAAGCGTTCGTTCTTTTTAAGTTGAGGACAGACATAGCATCCATTCCTTGCATGTGAATAAGTGCCCAGGGAAGTTAAACAACAAGCTGCACAAAAGCATCAAACAAGACCCCGTCTCCCCAAGCTGTCACCGGTGACCCGTGTCCTTTTCTTCCCTCCTGCCCCAAGCCCGGAGCTGCTCACACACCTGTGTTAGCCACGCACCTCTGGAAGTGTGGCTGGGACCGTAAGCACTTCGGCGGGGTAGTCCTGCTCCCGTCTCCTCATGGGGCTTCTCCCACTGCGGATATGCAGCTTCCTGGCATTGTGGAAAGCAGGCGGCGTTCTCAGGTGGTCCTGGTGGGGTGAGAATCACTCTGTCTCCAGGCAGCACTTCGGCACCCTTGTGAAATCCTTCCATGGACGACTCCCCACGTGTATCCCTTCCAGGCATCAGCGCGCCTTCCTGGTTGACGGACCTCGTCATATACAGGTCCCTTCTCTGCAGCTAAGGGCTTGACCCTGCCTCTTCAGTGTCTTTGGAGAGAGGATTAAAGTCATAGTACTCCTCCTGTGAAGGAGCGAGAGGTGCATTGTTTGTATCAAGTTCAAAGGGGAGAGTCAGGGTACGGAACTATGTGGCTCCTCATGATGCACAAATTTGCTTTTCCTTTAATATCTCAAAGACTACTGAACAGATTTACACCAAATAACAAAATGGTCTCTTTTTGGACCTAGAGCTACCTTTCTGCCAAACTTGCTGTAATTCGGTCCAGGGTTTTGGGCTGTTTTCATGTCTAAAATACCTATGAGAAATAGCATGGGCAAAAAGCGTTTTGGAGAACCCCCTTTTTATGGCGCCCACTTCAGAAATCACTCTGAAATTTTCAACACAGCAGCTGAACTAATTTTGAACATTTTGTGAAGATTCGTCAAATATCGCCAAAGTTATTGGCAAAACAAAAAAGGCTCTGTCATATTGTTCAATGCTTAACATGTATATGGGTCAATGCATAGTTTTCATGTAAGTTATTTGATTAGATGCTTATCGGTCTCTGTTTTATTTATATATCACAATATGTGAATATTATCATAACTATTTTATGTACAATTGCTTCACTATTAAAATATTGAGGAAAATATAAACATTTTTAAAAAATAGTTACAAAATACACAAATTAATTAGCTTAAAGTACAGCAACACTTGAAAGTCTGAGTTTATAAAATACAACTTAAATCTTGATATATTATCTTCCTTGTACATGTATACCCTCTCTATGTACTTATGTATCTATATATTTATTACTTTACTCCTACTGTTGAAAAAGAGAAAAAAAAACTTTGACTCTCACCAATGAACTACCCTATGTCTCACCCTACACCTCTTTCAATATATCCTCTACCTCCACTCTCTGACTCATCCCTAACCTCATTCTACTACTACGATTTCGAAAATAAACCTTTCTAGACTCTTCCTTCCTTGGATCACCCCAACACCTCATTTTACTACTATGATCTCCCAAAAAACCCTTTCTACATTCTTCCCTCATATATCCCTCCTTGACTTATCCCAAACCTAATTTTACTACTATGATCTCCCTAATCCTGAGCTTTCCAAACTGTGTGTCCCGACACAGTACTGTGTCGCCTGCAAATGGTGGGTGTGTCGCGGGATGACACCGGTATTAACGGGCACTTGGCACATAACTGCTGCAAATTAAGAGGCATTCCTTTGAAAGCTTTGTTCTCACTATGCGTCATCTATTGCATAACGTCTCCCAGTAAAGGGTCTTTTAAAGACCTGCGAAGTACTCGGGTGCGGCTGTGTGCCCGGGAAGCTGGGGTGAGGTGACAGAGGGTGACAGACAGAGGGAGGAAGACAGAGGGAGATAGAGGGAGGAAGACAGAGGGAGACAGAGGGAGGGAGACAGAGGGATGGAGACAGAGAGGGAGGGAGACAGAGAGAGAGAGGGAGACAGAGAGAGAGGGAGACAGACAGAGAGGGAGACAGAGGAAGGGAGACAGAGGGAGAGAGGAGGGAGAGAGGGAGGGAGACAGACAGAGGGAGACAGACAGAGGGAGGGAGGGAGACAGAGGGAGGGAGACAGACAGACAGAGGGAGACAGACAGAGGGAGGGAGACAGAGAGAGAGAGCTAGACAGAGAGAGAGGGAAACCGTGGGAGACACAGAGAGAGGGAGACAGAGGGAGGGAGTCCGGGGTAGACAGAGGGAGGGAGTCCGGGGTAGACAGAGAGAGGGAGACAGAGAGAGGGAGACAGAGAGAGGGAGAGGGAGACAGAGAGAGAGGGAGAGAGGGAGACAGAGAGAGGGAGACAGAGACAGAGGGAGACAGACAGAGGGAGACAGACGTTGAGAGAGAGAGGGAGGGAGAGAGAGGGAGGGAGACAGAGGGAGGGAGACAGAGGGAGGGAGACAGAGGGAGGGAGACAGAGGGAGATGGACAGAGGGAGACGGACAGAGGGAGACGGACAGAGGGAGACAGACAGAGGGAGGGAGACAGAGGGAGGGAGACAGAGAGAGAGGAAACCGTGGGAGACACAGAGAGAGGGAGACAGAGGGAGGGAGACAGAGGGAGGGAGTCCGGGGTAGACAGAGGGAGACAGAGAGAGGGAGGGACGGAGACAGAGAGAGGGAGGGAGACAGAGGGAGACAGACAGAGGGAGACAGACAGAGGGAGACAGACAGAGGGAGACAGACAGAGGGAGGGAGACAGACAGAGGGAGACAGAGGGAGACAGACAGAGGGAGCAAGACAGATAGAGGGAGACAGAGGGAGGTAGACAGACAGAGCGAGACAGAGGGAGGGAGACAGAGGGAGAGAGAGGGAGGGAGACAGAGGGAAAGAGAGGGAGGGAGAGAGAGGGAGACAGAGAGAGAGGGAGGGAGACAGAGGGAGAGAGAGGGAGACAGAGGGAGGGAGAGGGAGGGAGACAGAGAGAGGGAGACAGAGAGAGGGAGACAGACAAGAGGGAGACAGACAAGAGAGGAGACAGACAAGAGGGAGACAGACGGAGACAGACAGAGGGAGGGAGACAGAGGGAGAGGGAGGGAGACAGAGGGAGACAGAGAGAGAGGGAGGGAGACAGAGGGAGACAGAGAGAGAGAGAGAGGGAGGGAGACAGAGGGAGACAGAGAGAGAGAGGGAGGGAGACAGAGAGAGGGAGACAGACAGAGTGAGGCAGACAGAGTGAGGGAGACAGAGAGAGAGGGAGGGAGAGAGAGAGGAGAGAGAGAGGGAGATAGAGGGAAGGAGAGAGAGAGAGAGAGAGAGGGAGGGAGGGAGACAGACAGAGGGAGGGAGAGATAGAGAGAGGGAGGGAGACAGAGAGAGAGAAAGATGTGTGTATGCCGGGTCTGGTGGCTCAGTGGACGAAGGCATCCGCTGCAGGGGCCTGTGTTCAACCTCATGGTCTCAAATTTGCTTGAAAATGCACCATTTGCCCACTTTTATTTCAAAATTTTCTTCCGGGGGAGAACACCCCGAACCCCTCTTAAGTGGTTCCGGCTGGCTCGCTACGCTCGCTCGCTACACTGCCTTACTGTGTCCCAAAATGATGCATCTCCAAAAAGTGTGTCACCAACATGAAAAGTTTGGAAAGCTGTGCCCTAATCTATTTCTTGAGACTCCTCCATCCTCCCTCTCTCCTTTTAATCATCCCAAACCTCATCTTACTACTATGATCTCCCAAAAATACTTTCTAGACCTTACACTCTTCTATCCCTCTATTATCCTATTCAATCCAACTAACAGACTCCCATGTCCACCACTCAAATTGACTCATATTTCCCTATACTAATCCACCACTAACCCTTTTTGGGTTCTTGAGTAGTTCGCTACTCGCTGAAATGTGCTTTGATGCCTCATCAGGGGTAGTAAACGCTATAGGAATACAATTATAATACACCAAATGCCTAGTAATAATTAAGTCTGGGTGGTGAACTCCGCTCTGTTCGTGGAGTTTGCAGAGATTTCCGCACTCCGCGTTAGGCGGAGCTCATCGCGTTCCGAAAACTCCGCTTTGCGTAGCTGAGTTTTTCCTCGCTCGCGTTCATTGTCAAGTTCGGGAGCGCGAGCGAGGAAAATCCACTTCCTGGCGAGATTTTCCTCATTCACGATCGTCAACCTTTACAACGCGGACATTACACCGCGATACCTTCGCAATGCAGTCATTACAACGACCGCGTTGTTACAACGCAGTGCCATTACAATGCAAGTCGTTACAACGACTTGCTCTAGATGGCGCTCTAGACTAAGGAATAGTATGATTTACTATTCTAACACCTTCCCTACTGTTGCACACACTGGAGTTGGAATAGTAAATCATACTATTCCTAAGTCCAGCGCCCCATCTAGAGCAAGTCGTTGTAACGACTTGCGTTGTAATGGTACTGCGATGTAATTACTCGCGTAGTAAAGAGTCATATTCGCGTGCGTGAGCGTGGAAAATCAACCTCCCAGCAAGATTTCTCAACGCAGGCGGTCAGATTTATCATTGCGAGTGGTCGCGTATGCTCGTGACCACTCGCGTTGAGAAACTGTCCGCTTGCGTTGAGTAAGCTACTGCTCGAGTAAAAATCTACTCACGCGGCAGAAAGGAAGCAGTGCCTGCTTGCCCTGTGCATGGTGCCGTTAGCGATGATTGCACAGTGCTGGCACTGAAAATCACAGCACATGGCATTTATCTAACACACTCCGCCACTTGCGGAGCTCCACGTAGCGCGACAGAGTTTTTGCACTTCGAGGAGATCCGCATAGCAGAACTCCGCGAACTCTGCCCAGGCTTAGTAATAATAGCTGGCTGTCCATAGCGTGGGCAGACTAGGCCCCACAGTAAAATTAGCAAAATAATAGTGTAAAAATCCCCAAACAACACACAAGAAAATGCAAAAAATTTACTTTAAAAGTTTCAAAACCAGGCCCCCAGCCCTCCCAAACCTGTGGAAACTTTTCCCCTTGGAAAAAACATAAAATGTTAATGTAAAATAGGTTCTACTGCAACTTCTGGCCACCCACAATCAAATTTAAACAATGGTAGAAAAAACATGAAAGTTAAAAAATACTGGTGCATGCCCTCCATTAAACAACAAAAGTATCCAAAAGCTCTTTAACTTACTTGAGCCCTCAAAGAAAATCCTAGAAAATACAATGGTATATGCAGTAGGGATTGCAGACAAAGACGAGAGGGATCCTTTCATCATAACATCCAAATAAAGTCACCAAGGGATGGACAAAGCACTGAGAGGAGCCTTCTGGACAGGAAGAGCAAGTTGGAGCCCCTGTAGCTCTTCCTTCCTGTAAAACAAAAGTGAAATAAAAAAGTGTTTTGCATTAAAAGAGTACCAGAACCGTCAGTTTGAGTAGAATAGTTACTTGATCAAGTAATTTTGAGTTGATTTTGCTGCTTCTTGAGAAAAAAATCTGCTTGAGAAGCAGCCCTGAACGCGACCACTCGAAACTGCCCGCAGTAGAAAATGGCACAGGGAGGGTTCCTAGTGATGGGAAATCGTGCTAGGGATGCCAAATCTCACTTGTGCTCGCCAGCTCACTTGCTGGAGCCTTATGCTGTTCCCGTTGTCATTACGTAGCTCGAATGGGAGCAAAATTCTGTCACAGATCGATTGGCGGAATTTTGGCTGAAACTCGGCATTAAAGAGTAACGCAGAGTGAACAAAACTCTGCCAATTCCATGAGCGGAATTAAATCCCCCACACTCCTAGTAAATCGTTTATTGGAATATTCTTTGCCAGTGATGTAATCCACTAAAATTACCTCTCCCATACTACTCCCTAGAAGAGATAAATTTGCCTGAGCATTCCATAGGGTCGGAGAATCCTCCCAGAGAGGACTGACCACTTCACCCATAAATTAGAGCGTTTTATCATCATACTCTAAATTGGAATATTCACAAACACTGTGTACAATTTTAGCTGAGATTAAAATACATAAAATCAACTTCAATCAACGCTTGGTCTGACCTTTTCCACTCTTTTGCTGATGCTGCCCATTTCTGTCTCTGTCCATGTGTAATTGTTCATCAGGACCTAAATGACTTCCTTGTTTTGCCATAAGAAAGCTCATAAAAGGATTTATACAGAAGAAGAGATGGTCTAGTCCTTTTCACCAATCGGATGGAGCCTTCTGAAATCTGATAGTCTGAGATTTGTGTTTAATTCTAAAAGGAACTCTTTCCTTCTGAGTTAGTGAATAGTACGTTTGTTTATTGTTTTTGGTTTATTCCGTTTATCTACTGCCACACATGTTTTGCTCAGGGTATTTTGTATTGCCAGGATTGGGCCCATCTCGCCTATTGCAGGCATACCCCAGGTTTGATATCCCATCTCTTTGCTCCACACAGGTACGGATCCCTGAAGTACTGTACACTCACCTCACACGGATCTGACACCAGGTCGGAAAAACCTTGTATATACTTAGCCAGAGACACTTATAAAAACCTCATTCTCTTTCCTACACCAAAAGTCAGATCTCATATTGTTTATGGTGAGGAACTGATATAGCGCTCTAACACCAGAGCTTCTTGGTGCTGGAAAAATACAGGCACATTAAAAGATGAGTTTGAAGGTGTTGGACCACTGCCTGCTCTTAAAACATATTTTTTTAATGTACTCATTTGCAAATGGGTTACCACTTATTTGGAATTGGTGGTAAGGTATTACTGTTTTGCGACTGGAATTCTGTTGCAAAATATTAATACATATCACTGCGATTCGGTATTTAGAAGGGACATGCTAAACATGCCCCTTCCAAATACCGAATTGCAAATGCAAATTGCGATTCAGTAACAAGTTGCCGAATTGCAATTTGGTATACGTTTAAAAAAAGTATTTTTGCTGTCACAAACGACCTGATTCTGTGAACCGGGCCGCTTGCAACATCAAAAATGCTTTGTACATCTGGGGCCAGATGTGCAACCGTTTTTTGCGGTCGCAAATGGGAAATTGGCATGTTTGTGACCGCAAAATTGGTCTGCCTCATGTACAAACCCTATTTTGGGAGTCGGTAACCGACTCGCAAAATAGGGTTTGCCACTGCTATTATGAAGGGCGTGCCAAGGGCGTCACTTCCTTTTAGCGAGTCGCACTTCAATGTACGAATGTTTTGCAACTGCAATTGCGGTCGCAAAACACTCGCAGATTACCACCTACTTCAAGTAGGTGGTAAGCCCACTCGCAAATGGGATGGGGTCCCCAGGCCACCATCCCTGTGAATGCTGGGCATTCCCAATGGGGTCGCAATTTGCACCTGCCTCATGAATATTAATGAGGCAGGTAATTTGTGACCCCATTAGGAATCACAAACAGTGTCTGAGACACTGTTGTAAATTACATTTTGCGAGTCGCAAATTGCGAGTCGCAAAACGACGCAATTGTGACTCGCAAATTGTAAGGGTCGTACATCTGGCCCCTCGTTCTGTATGTAGATGTGATGGTAAAGTGTTCCCCATCCTGGTCTCTCGTCCAATTTAACTATCTCTGTTCTAGGGATAGCCACATAAGATTGTGAAACTAGCAGAGCAGGCACAGAGGGAAGTGCCAGCTGAATTTGTTTGTCAAGAAATATAGGCTCTGAATGTAAATTGTATCCCTTTCTGGGCCTGTCACCAGCCTCTTTCCCCACCCAGCACCAAATATTCACCACATCAAAATCATGATAAAGAAGCGAAACACAAGCTTTGTTGTTGTTCTGAAAAAGTAGACTTTCAGTTTTTTCAACTCCTAATTATTTGCTAATTCATGAGCCACAGTAAGGCTCTATTACTGTAAGAAACATGGGTCCTTCTATTATGGCATGTTAATGACAGCTCTGAGATTAAATGCCTCATTAACTAATTAATTGACGTTCCTATCAACTGGTCTTGAACACGCCTACCTGTATTGGACTATTGAACTACCACTGCTTGTTAAACCCCTCAAACTTGTATTGGTTTATTGAACTGTACCTATCAATTTAAGTCTGTGAATTTCACTCTGTTTCTTGGTGTCGACGATTGTTCATTGTACATTCACCGTTTGTTGTGAACTGTAAATTGTCCACATACTTTATAGTGCACAAGTACTGTATAAAAGCGGTAACTGAATAAATAAATAAATCTGGCCCGTTGTAATCCTTAATCAACCGGTAATAATGGTACCAATACAAAAAAAAGCCTGACTTGCAATGTATATAGAATTATAGATCGGCAACAGTGAATTACCCATCAATTAGCAGGGATGTTTTTCACCGAGGGTTCTAAGTGACATCAAATAGACAACAAAAGTGAATTTCGAGTTGTCTATGAAGTCTCTCAGAACCTCGAGGTGACAACCTCCCCGTAAATCACTTTTTAACCATCTATACTTGTATGTTTTGTAGGCCCTCCAAAACCCTCTTTCAACTGCTAAGCAGGGGCACAGGAGTAATGGAAGAGCCACATATCACACAGCCTCTCTTGCCTTTCCTAAATTAAAAAAAAAAGCTTCTGTAACCAAACCCCACCTGTTTCCCTGCCTACCTTCCCTCCCTTGCAGCCATACCTTCTGCTTTTTTTGAAAGCAGACAAGCAGAGCTCCACTGACAGGTTCTCAGAGAGTCCGGTCAGCCTGGCCTGGAAGGCCTTTATGATGTAGCTTGTGAGCTACTGATAGCTCTCCAGCTACCTAGAAGTAGCTCTCCTGTGTCCAATCCAACCTACTAAATTAGAAGCTTCTTCTTGACTGGAAATATATTTGTATACCAAAATTGAAATATGTGTAATTGAAACGAAAACGCTTGTATTTTAGAACTGATAAGTGGGTGGTTGAATATCCAAAATATATTTAAAGTTGATGTTTGAGTGATAAATCCTTTCGCATTGGGGACGTTTATTACTAATAATATTCCCTTGGTGCCAGGCAGATTTAAGCTATGGCTGTTATGTATTGCCCGCAGAAAGGCATTCCAAATTGACAAAGCTTTTCTTTCCATTACTGCTGGCAATCCTGTCTGATGCAGAGATGATCGCTGCAGGTTGTTTTACATAGGGTTGCCACAATTGTAATCTTGCCCGATGTGATCACTATTACAACACTAATGATGTTAGTAGCTCAGGAGGATTTTTATTGATCATAAGTAGCTCTCATAACAGAAAAGGTTGGAGAGCCTGATGTAGCATAAGTGGATAACGAGTTTTGTTATCAACTGTTACTACGTCATAACAGTGAGTTGTGACATTTAGAAACTGAAATAAACGATAGAGGCTGATGAGAGCCATACATAACATCACTGTAATAGACAGTAAGGGCCCGTTGGGTAACTGCTGTAATGTAAAATATGCCAATTACTGCATGTTGAACTACTGCTGATGAAATATATTACCACCATGGAACAAATTGAAGGAAGTAATTATCCTAGCAGAATATTTGTGATTTTTGGGGACCAGAGCCTCCTGTTTGAATACTGGATTGCATATATGCCAGTGTTAGAATGAAACTCACTCCTGGTGATTAATGTCAGGTTTGGCTAATGTTCAGCATTTACATTTGCCACAAGTACTCTTCACAATACTAGCATTGTGCTAAAAAACAAATTCTCTTTACTGTGTGGTATAAAGTCTTTGACAGCCATTCCATGTTGTATTTTATGCTGATTAGTCCTGGATGGATCTGGTAGCTCAGTGGACTAATGTATCCAATACGGAAATAATATGTTTAATATCATGCCCACAGTTCTGAATCCTGGTGGAGGGAGGCAATCCCCTTTTAGCCTTCCAAGGTCTATAAAAGAGTACAATTGAGTTGCATAACAATAAACGCCTGCTATTTGGCTCGATGGTGCCCCAAGTGTTAAATGTACAAATACTTATGATATGTTGCACCTAAGGTAACTGGAACTATTTCTCTCCACTTTGTTCCGCATATTATTAACCTCAGATTTCATTTCGGGGTGTTTCATCACTTTTCTCTCTTTGTACATTGGGCAGAGTATTCACTAGAGGCAGAGACTTCAATAATCACATATGCTTTGTGAGTTTATCCCTTAACATTGCACCGAGCTTTCTACAAACACTCAATTTCTCGTTTGAAATAGGGATGGCCCATGTTATTGCAACTTCTCCGCTTTCTGTTATTCTGGCTTATCATGAAATCAATGTCTGTCTGATACTGCAATATTTATATCTATGTTTATTTTGTTTGTATAGTGCATGCTGCATAAGTTAGTTGCATCTTGGCGTTCTTGTGAGAGATTTCCGAGTTGCATTGGAATCAAGAGCAGGAGGATTACTTATTTGCTTGGTTTGGTGTAAATCCGTTCAGTGTTTCTGGAGACATTGATGTTACAAGAAGATGCCAGAGATCTTTGAGGTGTTAATCATAGGGATATGCTGATCGCTAATTTGCAGATCTTTCAAAGATCAAGGGGCATATTACCAAGGATTTGCGATAATTATCGCAAAGCGCGCTTAGCGCTGTTTTTTTATCGCCGGCTTTCGCTGGATTTCATCGCGGGATAACGCGTTATTATCAACGCTTATCTCCAAGGCGATAAAAATCCAGCGATAGCGGCGAAACCCAGCAATAGCGAGAAATCCAGCGATAAATTCACTGCACTAATGGAAAGCTTGCTAATAGGCAGGTGAGGACTTAACCTTACAATCCACCTCCCATTGACAAGATGGTTAAGTCAAGTTTTATCAGGTGTTAAATTCCAGCGATAATCGCGGTTAGCGCGACTTTTTTATCGCTTCGCGGGCATTGCTAATAGGGGTAGTTGTGTTAGCGGCTGTTTCTGTTGACTTTTGGTTGGGAACGCCTACTTTGCATGTCATTAGCGATAAATATCGCTGACATGCAAAGCGGCAACAAGACGGCTGCTATCGCCATTAGCTGTCGCTAACAGCTGTTAGCGACAGCTTGCTAATAGGGCGATGAAAAATATCGCCGCTTTATCGGCAAAAGTGCCGCTAAAGTGGCGATACTGCCCTTGATAATATGCCCCTGGATCCTCAAATCCTCCAAAGATAATCAATTTGAAAAAAAGAATAAATCCTATGATGAGAGAGAGCCTTTTTTCACTTCCTTTAATGTGGCATTTTCAGATTTTTTGAGAATTTGAAGTTCTGTGCAATCTGGCAATAACTGGACAGTTTTGTTTTGTGAAGCCAGCGGATGAAGGCTGTTTCCTGAAAAAGTGACAGAGAGAATATAAAGGGCCTGGGGAGCGTCCCTGACTTCAGGGATGGCATGAGGGTCCCAAGGAGCAGATACTGCCCCAATAAGTTAAACAATATCCCTGTTTTTTTCTCATGGGATTTACAGATCCAATTTCAGTTGGTGAGTCAATAAATTTGTGGATAGGTCAGCATCTAAAAGAAAAATCGATATCCTTTTTATTTTTGCAAATCCGGAAAAAGTTAAAATAAACAAAAATTACAGGGCAAATATGCATAGTAGAGATCACTGTGGACCCTGGACCTGGTTCATGGCAAGACCAAATACTACATTGGCTGCCCCTGGGAGTTGGGCAAAGGGCCTAGGTAAAGGCTAGTTCCTTTGGCAAACACTTGCTGCATATGGCTTAAAGATTGGGCGTGCTGCCAACCCAAAGGCTGTGTGCAGCGAGGGTTGACTGCCCATGGAGGGCTGGATAAAGGGCCTATAGGGCCCGGCTGTAGGCCAGGTCCAGTAGTCAATGCCTGCAGTGCACAGCAAAAGACAGTGGACAGGGTGGTTTACTTTCATAGAAGATGAATACAGTATTACAATCAAACAATCCTGAAATTAACTGACAACTTTGGTAAGGGGAAGTAGTAGCTTCTCACGTTCATAACAGACATATGTTTAAAAATAAATCTGAAATTATATTCAAAAAGCAGGTAAAGTGCAATTATGGTTACAAAATGAAACCTAAAAGCCCTTGAAATAGGACAGTTATGATTACTTACACAAATATAACTCACACCCCTGTCATGAAAACCACTATTTGCTCACCAAGTGCACTGCCGATAACCTTACAATATCTGTGTCACTGAACAAGTTCTGTTCTGGGCCTTGTGAGATGCACCCTCGGTGCTGAGTTAGGCCAAGCCCCTTGGTCACTGAACCAATTGTGGCATTGATTTAGCTGTTCTACAGTGCTCACTGGTCACCTTTTCTGCCATGCATAGGAGCACTGTCACCTTTTTGGTTTTCATTTTGCCAGATTTGCAAAGAAAATTTGTTCAAATGTTTCCAAAGACCTTTTGGGTTACTCAGTCAACTGGCTAATTCACTGACCTGACCTAGGATGCGGCACAAGGAAGTTGGAGTAGCTATAAAGGACTTTTTAGAAAGTGAATTATAAATTGGGGTGGATTTTAGTCCACCACAAGCAGTAAAAGTCACTAACTTATTAGGTCACAGCAAAGGTTTCAGTACTTTAAACCTGAGCTCAAGCCCTGATAGCTATGGCAGTGAGAAGACAAGCGTAACATAGGAGAAAAGGTGTAAAGCATTTAGAAGTATCAAAACAGTTAAAAACTTAAAAACACAACACAATAGAAATCCACTCCAATTTATATAAAAATAGAACATTTTAATAAGCAAAATGACACCACAAAAACAAAAATCTAATAGGAGGAGCAGGGAGATATGAATTCAAGGTTTAAGATAAAAGTGCTAATAAAAAGTAAAGAGCTAATAGAAAGTACTGTTAGTATGTGACCAGGACCTAGACATGATTTCAGGCTGACTGCGATGAAGTATGAGTCAGATACATCAAGCAGGGCTTAGCCTAGTAAAGATTTTACCTTCTGATTTAGTCTGTGAAATGGAAGTCAAAGCCCTCCAGCGGGTCAAGGTTGCAGACTGTATCCAAGGAAGTCTTCTCAAAACCAGGTAGCCATTAGATGAGGTCCTGATAAGCCACTGGTTTTGGTGAGAAAATCTCAGAGCTAAAAAGTTCAAATTTCATGCAAAGGGAAGTGTTGTAACCTTGATGGTTCATTCCGTCACCCCCATGCTCCCTTCGTAAATGGTTTCCCCACCCAGAGCTTACCTTGGAATGTTGGGGATGTGGGACTTGTGGAGAGTGGATGACCAATAAACTAGTATCCTCCTGAACCTGTCTGGTATTCATTCATACTAATTATAACACTGGCGACGATTTTGCTGCGCAAGGGGCAGCATTGGTCATTTCCCTTTGAGTTCTCTCCATCTACTCAGGACAGGCGTGGGTGAGCTGTCTCCGCGTACCAAGGATCCGGCGTCCAGTGATCCGTATGCGGAAGGTACAGCATACTACAGTACACTTCTGGACTAGCAAAGCGAAGCGGAGTATCGGCGGAGCTGGTTTGTGTCCTTTCTCACCTCACGCTGGATCTGCGTGCTACAAGTACACCGAGTGCCCACCAAGGTTCATGTCCAGCGGGGCAGGGCGGCTGCGGTGCTGGTTCTAAGCTGCAGACAGTTGCTGCCTTCTGGGGCGTTCCTGGTACAGTACCGTGGGGTGCTGGCATTGCGCGGGGGACACCTCCTGTCAGAAGCCGGGTTGTCAGCTGGCACTGAAACGGACGACCGGCAACGAGCAGTCCTGTGAGGAAAGAGGCATACTTCGGTGGGCTGACCCTAGAGTGCAGTACCGCCCTATTCACCTGCAATGTTGGGCATTTCCGGCTGAGGGCACGACGTCAGGCTACCTCGATCTACGCCTGTCACAGCTGATCACTTAATGTTGATGAGAGCGTTTTCTGTGGAGATTTCTGACGAGAAAAGTGCAGTACCACATTTCTGCCTGCGGGGAGGAGTTCTTCTTGTCCGAACGGCACGATCGTCAGCTGATTCATCGGCGTCGTCCGTCTTAAGCCGGATCATGAGCCAGGAAGAGTAAGCCGTGAGCGTGAGGAATTTTCCAAGCGTCACTTTAGTCCAGGACATCGAGTGGTGAGTCAGTGTTTCCCCTGTTTTGCCCTCTGGAGGCCGGCTACGTGAGGGAAGCCTGCTCCATGAGCTGCGTTCTCCAGTTACGGCCAAGGCGAGTCAGCGTTTCCTCCGATCGCGCCAGGAGGCTGGTTCGGAGGGGTTTCTCCAGACTGGTAAATACCTTATGGTTGAGACATTCTGCATTGGATTTTTGATCGTGACTTTGGCCTCATTTTTGGGGGACGGGGTGTATTTTTATGACAGTTGTATGGGCAGTTGCAGTTAGGGTGCAGGGTGTTTCAGGTCTTGCAGGGGGTCACCTGTGCTGAGTATTGTCTACCGTCTAGATCCCCTCATCCAGGGTTGCCCCGGGAACGTGCTTCCTGTCCCTGTCCTGTTCCCAGTGCTAGCTTGTGTCTACCTTACTGTGCTTTACCTCTATTCCTTACGTCACTATGATGGCTGCTGCAAGCATGAGTCAACCCTCCCTTCTTAAATGAGCTAGGGAACCTGAGATATGTTGGAAAGAGTGGTTCAAACTGTTTGAATCGTACATCATAGCTATAGGGAGGAACGCTTTTCTGCATTGCGTAAACAGCACATCCTCCTACACAATCTAGGTGTTGCAAGGGCGTAAGGTCTACGAGACTCTGCCAGAAACTGTGGTAGGTGCTGGTGGGGAGGAGGTGGATGTTTTTGCGAATACTGTGGGTAAGTTGGAAACACATTTTGGTGACAAAATTAATGTAGTGCTGGAGCGGCATAAGTTTTTTAACAGAGCACAAGGAAAAGCAAGAGTCAGTTCAAAATTACATTGCTGTGTTATGGGGTTTGTCACAACTGTGTGAATTTGGTAATCTCACTGATTCTCTAATCAGAGACCAATTGAGTGCGTTGCACAAATAACACACGCATCCAAGAAAAACTCCTTTCGAGGAACCCCGGGTTGAGAGAAGCGGTTGAGATTGCCAAATCGGTTGAACACACAGCTAAATGTGTAAAGGAAATGAGGAGCTCAACAGCGAAGTAGTTGCTAATATTCAAAATGAGGAGGAGTCAGAAGGGGTGTACAAGGTAAAAGACAAAGGGGGATTTGTTTATAGAACCCCGGAGAAAGGTCACCAACCAAAGTGTTACAGGTGTGGGAGTAACAATCATTTTGCTAATTATCCCCAGTGCCCGGCTAGAAGTGTGGACCTGCAAAAAGTGCAACAGGAGAGGGCATTTCGCTAGGGTATGTAGAGAAGGAGAGGCACACACCAAAGAGAATGATAGAGAACAGGTGAAGGCCCAGATTAAAGAGATAAAATATGTGGTACCGAGTGAAAAGAAATATATATTACAGTTGAAGGATACCACTGATTCGGTAAATGTCATCTATCCCTCATGTGAAGTGTTGTTAAATGAAAAAGCAGTAACAATGTTCGCTGATTCGTGTTCTCCGTTTACCCTACTTAACAAGAAGGATTACGAGAACATAGGTGAGGGCGTGGTGTCCTGTTTGGAAAAGCCTGACATTACTCCTACAGGGTACAGTAAGGAACCCATAGATTTAGTTGGAATGAAGGAAATGGACATTCAATTCAAAAACAGAGTGACCATTGGCAAAGTATACATCGTGGAATCAGGATCCAATTTGCTTGGCTGGCAGCACCAAAAAGAACTGGGGATAATCCTGGATCCCAATGGCAAGGAACAAGTACTACTGACTGAAGGGATTAGTAGGAGCGACAGCATCTGCGAGGAGTTCAAGGAACTGTTTAAGGAAAAATTAGGATGCCTGCGCGAATTTCAACACAAAATCAAACTCAAATCGGGCGCCAAACCAGTAGTCCACAAGGTGCGTCCAGTACCCCACCAAATGAAAGGACCGTTGGAGAAGGAGCTGCGTAGGTTAAGTGAGATGGGAGTCATTCAGCCAGTGGACTGCTCGGAATGGTTGGCCCCAGTAGTTATCGCAGCCAAGGCCAACGGAGAGGGCATTCGGTTGTGTGTGGACCTTCGCAGTTTGAATGAGAGTATTTGGGTGGAACGGCACCCACTGCCAAAGATTAACGAGATGCTCAGCACCATGGGGAGCGCCAGATTCTTCAGTGTCATCGATTTGTCCATGGCCTATCACCAAGTGGACCTACATCCGGATTCTAGACCGTTGACTGCTTTCGTAACCCCTCAAGGAGCGTTCATGTTCCGTAGGATGCCGTTCGGCTTGGCTTCAGCGGCGGCGGTATTCCAGAAAATAATGCAACAGATTCTGGAAGGGGTAGACAGGACTATGTGTTTCCAAGACGATATCTTGGTATATGGGAACAACGTAGAAGAGCACGATATCACCCTCAAGACGGTATTCCAGAAACTCACGGAGGCGGGGTTAACCGCTCAAAGGAACAAGTGCAAAATCAGAGTCAAGTCAGTGGAGTACTTGGGGCATTCCATTTCCGAGGAGAGGTTTCAGGCCAAAGTACAGTCTTATGAGTGCTGTAAGAGATGCACCGTATCCCAACAGTAAAGAGGAACTCAAGTCCTTCTTGGGTCTCATGGAATACCTGGCGAAGTACATAAAAAACTATGCTTCCAAAAGTGAGCCGTTGCGTAACCTCCTAAAAAGGATGTGGAGTTTGCATGGGAGGATGAACACAGAAGAGTCATGAGTGAACTGAAAGAAGAGATATTGAACTCACCGGCGTTGGGGACTTTTGACCCTACTAAGAAAACCATCCTCACTACGGATGCGTCAAACAAGGGATTGGGTGCCACCCTCTATACAAAAAAGAAGACAAGAGGGAGAAAACCATTGCTTTCGCGTCCAGGAGTCTCACGAGAGCTGAGTTCAACTATTCCGTCATTGAAAAGGAGGCCTTGGCGTGCTTCTGGGCGGTGAAGCATTTCAAATTTTTCTTGTGGGGTATGAATTTCACGATCAGGACGGACCACAAACCGCTCACGTCCATATTCACAGTAAAAGGAATGGAGAATTGTCTCACCACGAATCAGCAGATGGATTTTAGGGTTGGAAAATTTCAATTTCAGGGTGGAGTATGTGCCTGGTAAAGAAAATACGATTGCAGATTACTTGTCAAGAGCACCTCTGAGCAATGAAGTACAAGAAGAAATGTTGGACAGCCCCATAATGGTGGTGGATGATCCGGCCATTACGGAAGAGGAGTGGGACAAGTTCATGGAAAATGATGAGGATTTGAAGGTCCTTAAAACCATTATGAGAGAAGGATGGCCAACCAAAAGGAATGACCTCGTGGAGGGATTAAAGGATTTCTGGGAGATCAGGAATGAATTGTGTGTCATAGGAGACAAGATATACCGCCAAAACCGAGTGGTGCCCCCACGGGTCTCAGGAAAAGAATTATAGAATTGGCGCATGGAGGTCACTTAGGCGGAGCATCACCAAACACAAGGTCAGAGCTAACTTTTGGTTCCCCAAGATGGACACTTTGGCTGAACAACTAGTCAAGGACTGTTTGTGCTGCGCCAAGAGCGACAAGTCCAAAGCCTTGCGGAAAGCGCCTCTGTCACCGGTGGAAGTACCTTCGAGACCATGGAACAAGTTAGCCATGGACATTATAGGGCCAATGGACAGTTTGGGGGTGCAGAAACGGTTCATGATTGTGCTCTGTCGATTACACTTCACACTGGATCAGTCAAAAATTTGTGCATCGTGTCAACACCAACACCGTGCTGGAATTCCTTAAGGAAGTGTTTTCAAGTGAAGGGATTCCATCAGTGTTGGTCACTGATAATGGTGTACAGTTTACTTCTGAGTTAATGAGAGAGTTTTTGGAGAACATGAATATAAAACATGAGTTAACGGCACTCTACTGCCCTAAAGCCAATGGCCTAGTGGAGAGGGCCAACAGAATGATCAAAGAGCATATCCAATTGGCGGTGGCCAACAATCAGGATGTAGAATCTCACCTACGCAAGTGTATGTGGGCATACCACACTGCCCCCAATTTGGTGACGGGTATCTCTCCCTTCATAGCTCTACGGGGGAGGGAGCCTTGCAATCCTGGGTGGTTAGAAGGAGGTAAAAAGTCAGTTCCTGACATGGAGGGGGCCACTAGGAAGGTTGAATCACATCAGTCTAGATACAAGGCTTGGTATGACAAGAAACATGGGGTCAAAACAGGTTTATGGAAGGTGGGAGATGTGGTACAAGTAAAGGGGTGGGAAGGACGGGGCGAAAAGAAAGTAAATTTTATCCCCTCGCAAAGTAGCCAAGGTCTTGGAAAATGTGGTTCAATTGGACAATGGGCAATGGTGGAGTTTCGACAACATTGTAAGATCTGAAATATAACCAGGCCGAACTGTATGTTGTGTCAACCTTGGAAGTTAAGAGTTGTAAATTTTCTAATAATTGTTATTTGGTTTGTTAGGTAAGGAGGTGTGTTGTAACCTTGATGGTTCATTCCGTCACCCCCCATGCTCCCTTCGTAAATGGTTTCCCCACCCAGAGCTTACCTTGGAATGTTGGGGATGTGGGACTTGTGGAGAGTGGATGACCAATAAACTAGTATCCTCCTGAACCTGTCTGGTATTCATTCATACTAATTATAACAGGAAGTCCTCCAGTCGGTCAGATACTGTTCGTACCTTCGCCGGGTCAAGATTTCTTCGTTCAGACTTTGGCCTAGAATCACTAACAATTTGCGTTGTGGTGTGCCACTTTTTCGGCGCAGCCATGACTTAAAATGTATTTCTTGATTTACAAAGCCACACAAAGCCCAATTTGCTTGGTTTTGTAAAAAAAAAACGCAAGGCAGGTCATAGTACTGCCATGTGTTACCTTACATTGGTGAAGTATTAGATTGGTGGACCATTGGCGTTCCCATGCATCCACCCATGCATTTTGATACAAACCCAGATTTACGAAAGACTGGTTGACATGGATCGTGCAACTTCATGAGTCTGGCATAATAAGGTGAAATATCTTTATTTCTCCTTGTTACTTCATCTTTACACGTGTGATGCGATTCGATTTCGATTTTAGAGCTTTTATTCGGTTATTCGGTTAAATAAATCAACCATATAAGCAGTACAGACATAAAAAGCTCGATCTACAGAAAAATCCGAAAAAATATAAAACAGTGGGATAAAGAAGCGAATACATCAAGGTGCGTAAACATGTTAATACAGATACAAAGTGCAAGTGCATAATTCACATGGAGGTCCAAACATTTACTGGATCATATATTATCCCAATTCAAAAGTGCAAATGCATATAATTACATATGAATAAATTCATAATACCCTTAAAACACACAATCAGATATCAATAATCATAGATTTCCTAACACTAATAGATTTCAGAAGAAATGTAGCTAAATAAAAAGCATAATCGTGGGTCATCCAATCTAAAGAGCAGGTTCAAGGCATCTGTAGTGGATCTTATATTGTAATGTAGAAAAAAAGGTTTTAAATAAAATCTCCTAAGATGGGAATAAAATAGACAGAATAATAACATATGGCAGCAGCTTTGTCTTGAGACTCCATCACATGGGCATACATGAACAGAACACTGTTTCATAATTGGAAAATTAACAAGATGATGTACAATACCCAATCTTAAGCGTGTCAGCACAAATCGATGTGAAACTCTAGTCACTGCTGATAAATAACTTTGAAAACCCTGTTTAAGGTCCAATTGCGAATAAAAGAGGAAAGTTGATTGATTCTTGATAACACATGAACGAGCCTCTATTTTATTTGCTAGCATGGTTAGTTTTATCTCAGCTCTAGCAACAGAAAGAGTACACCCAGGATCCGTTCTGATGTCACAGTTGAATAAAGATTTAAACCAATAAATAATATAATTAAGCCAGGGTATTCTTAAACAATTCTCCAATTTGAGGCAGTCCCGTATAATAGATTGAGTAAATAATGTTTCCTCTTTTGACCATATTGATTTCCATAATAAAAGGGGTCGTGTTGAAGCCAGATCTGAAATATATCTAATGCCCACCTCACGGTGGAGCAATTCCGTAGAGGCAGATGAAGGGGCACAAAGTAAGCGTTTTAAAAACGAATTTTCAGTTTGTTGTAATATATTACCTTGAAAATGACCCCAAACACCTGCCCCATAAAGAGCTGCGGTAACGCATCGTATCTCATAGATTGTCAACATGTCTTTAATGCGTCGATTTCCCAATTTAGCCGCAAATCTAAAAATACCATTTATATTTCTAAGCATCTTAGAACAGGCATTATCCTGTTCCTGGGCCCATGACCTATTCCCTGCAAAAGTAATACCCAGGTAACAAAATGTCTTAACTATCTGGACCTTGGAACCTTCAATAAAATAAGAGCTAGATGTTATAGGGTTCCTACCGCAAGCCATAACAAAAGTTTTTGATTTGTTAATTAAAAGTTTTCTTTTAGTAATAAAAACAGTAAAATTATCAATAAGACGCTGTAGCCCAATAGGGGTGCGAGAGAGTAAAACCGCATCATCGGCGTATAAAAGAATTGGGACAGACTTCCCATCCACCCTAGGGGCATCCGACTCAAACAATTTCAGTGCTGCGTCAACTTCATTGATAAACAATGAAAAAAGTAATGGAGCTAGGACGCAGCCCTGTCGGATGCCTCTTTTGACTTTAAAAGGCGGGGTATATTCGCCTAAATGACCGTACCGCACCCTACTTGATAGCTCCCCATATAATCTAGCCAAGAAAAATATAATCTCTTTGGGGGCACCCATATCCAACAATAAGGGCCATAAAATGGAGTGGTCTACCAAATCAAAAGCGCTGCTAAGGTCAGCAAAACACAAATATAAATTTCCCTCCTTAGCTAATGTGTACTTGCCGATCAAAAGATCCAGGTTGACACACTGCTCCAGTGTGCCAACACCCTTTCTAAACCCATATTGCACTTGAGTAAGGACTGACTTTTCTTGGACCCAGGTCTCGAGTCTTGATAACATGACCCTACTCATGATCTTTATAGACGAGTCCAATAAAGAAATCGGGCGATAATTACAAGCATCAGTCTTAACACCCTTCTTATAAATTGGTATTATAATTGACTGGCCCCAAGATAAAGGAAAATGAGTCTCAACGGCGACATTAAAAACTCTGGTTAGAAACGGCGACCATAAAACCATTTCATTTTTATAAAAGTCTATCGGGACCCCATCGGGACCCGGTGCCTTACCCCCCTTACTACTAATTATGCCCTCAAATACTTCCTCTATACTAATTGACAAGGGCAATTTTGGCCATTCAACAGGGTTATGATTAGACAAAGTGAATGGAACATCTTTATCGAAAGGATTAAAAATAGTGGAAAAATGGGCTACCCATGAATTACAGTTAATATAAGAATTAAATTCAGGAATATGGTCGTCCTTCAAAAAGGAACTATTGACGGTATCCCAGAAAAGTTTATTATTTTTAGTATCGGCTGCCAGACTTAAGCCTTCCCAGGCTCTTTCTTGGAGTTCCAATTTCCTGATTTTTAGGGCTAAAGCGTATTCTGCACGTAAGGCCTTAATTATATCCGGGTTTCTTGGTTTACACCCCAGAGCTTGTTTAAGGCGGCCCAAAGCCCCTACACAGTTATCATCAAACCATCCCACCTTAGGTTTTTTATTCCTACACACTGGTTTCAACAAAAGGTTCTCCACAGTATTATTGATCCTTGTAAAATTATCAAGCAACAATGCTGGGTCAACCTCATCCCCTAAGCAGACTTGAATTTCATTCTGACACTGTGTAATAACATCGTACTGGATTTTAGATGGGTCCAGACCAGCCCATTTTATCCGGACACCATTCGGTCTGGTGGGGGCAATACATAGGCTGTGTGGAACACTGGTGATATTTTTAAAGCCCCAACATAATAAATACAAAGAAATACTATTATGGTCACTAGTTGGTTGGTCCGTTATCCAGGGGTTGAAAATAAATGTACACTATTACTAGAAATAATAATGTGATCAATATTAGACGATGCATTCCTACCTGTGAATGTGGGACATATCATGTTGTTTTTGTCGGTAGCACAGTACAGTAATTCTAAATCCAGTTTAACGATAACACCATTTAAGGCACTACCATATTCACAATGGGGGAAATGCATATAACAATCATCTTCAAATTCCCCCCTCCTAGGCCCACAAACTTTGGTCAGGGACAATGGGCATATTTGAACATTAAAATCGCCAACCCAAAGAATAATAATCGGTTTCCTAATGGTGCTAGTCAGTTTCTCGAGTTCCCTTTCCAGGGTATGGACAATAGAACTACGTAAGGAATTAAACAGATTGTTATAAAAATTGATCAAAATAACATCATTACCCACGGTGGAAGACATCCACATAATCTGAGCATAAGTTCCCACAGTAATACAACTTTTAATTTTACATTTATCCAAATTAGTAGAAATCAAAATCAAGAGGCCGCCCTTAGCTCTACCCGAAAGGGAGGCCTGGGCTGGTAACCAATATGAGGTAAAACCCTCTACATATATTGGATCGGTGCACCACGTCTCCTGTAAACATATAATATCATGTTGAGCCAAAATAAAATCAGACCATGATGGTGTACCTATTTTACTTTTAAGCCCAGCAATGTTCCATGTTGTAACTTGGTACCCTTTGCCCATATTAGTTTCATAGAATTCCTGGGGGTACTTCGTGTCCCACTTCTTTACTAATAATAATGGATTCTACTGGAATACTTTCTGGATTACTAGGGATACTGACTGTCCATAATACGTTAGTGGATAACGACTCACATTGCTCTATCATGCATAAACCAGCTTTACTAGTTATGATCTTAGCATTTGAAGTTTCCATCATGGGACTTTTAGATAAATAACTCTCAAATGCAACCTCATTAGCCCGTATCAGTCCCTCACGTCAATCATTGGTATCCAAACTACTCAGAGCCTGATACCTATTAGTTACTGGAATAGCAAAATGAGGCAGGGTGGAAACCTGAGAAGAAGCTAACAAAGATCCATTTGGAGGCCAGCTTACGTTTCCATGCATCACCCTCAGGATGTCTATAAAAGTACCCCAGAGGGAGAAGAGTGGTATTAAATTCCCCCCGTATGGGAGGTGGTGCATTTTTAAGGGTATTGGATGCCCATCTTGGTGATCTAAAATTAATGATGATACAGTCCCCTTCAAAGCATTTTTTCGAAGGCCCGATCCAGCCCACTATACGGGTTGTTAAAATATGGTTTATTCCTTCCATAGGATAACCACAACTATTAGTCAGCCAAAACACTACTTTGTTCATAAGTGAACCATGTTCTTCTGCCTGCCCAATTTGAAGTTTGGGGACGTTGGCCAAAATTACAACATAGGGACTACATTCGGGGGCAAATTTGCAACCGGGGCCATTATCCTATCCCCATGGGCTAAGGATCTTAGACCAGCAGGCTTTATAGGATCAGATGATTTAAATTCGTCTGGCTTATTCATTACTTGCTCCTTTTGAGGTGGTGCAAAACCACTATTAGTAGTTAGGTTTCCTATTACTATATTTCTATCTTTTTCCCTATTTTCTGCTTGTATAATAGGGGCCCGCTCCTTACAATATTTACTACAATCTCTGCGATCGTTACCTACAACAGTAGTCGGGTCAATAGGGTCTATAATAACATCCTTTTGATGATCCCTAATTGACTCCTTTTGGAATTTACAATTAACTATATCCAATACTCCACTAATTTTATGGATTTCTCTAGCTAAAATGTCCAATTTATCATAAAGCGGCCTTAGGAGCTCTATAATTTTATCAGAGATAGTCGCTAATGTTAATTGTTGAAATATAGGGTCTGTACAGGACAAAGGATCGGCAAGTTTCCCATTTCGAATACTCTTAACATTTTTAGCTTTGGCCTTAGAATTAAAATTCCCCTGTTCTAGGGTATTCTTTCTACGTCTCCTGGTCTTTATCGGTAGCGGCGGGCTTTCAAGGGCGGTCAAATTAGGGGTCACAGATATTCGAGTAAGATCCCCACAAATCCCTCCTGAAACAATAACGACCGGCTCAAGCTCCTCGACCGCCAAGGAGTTATTGGTCGATTTACTGGATCCGCTCGCACTAAAGGGACCGGAAGGGGCCCCAGCCCCAGCCCCATTTCCCTGTTCTACCCCGATAAAGCTTGAGCCCATAGAGAGACGCCTCTCAGTACGGTCAATTTCCTCGGTGAGAACATTGACCGCTTTAACCAGAAATGAATCAATCGTTGGACATGATTTAGCAGAAAAAGACTTCGCTAGCTTCCTCCTTGCCATGAGGATGCTACAAAGGAGGCTATACGGGCAAAAGATAAATATATGTCCCTATAAAAAATGCCTACAAGAGCGTAGGGGTTACTTCCCTGAATATAATGCAGTGGCTAAAATAGGACTAGGAGGGCAGATACAAGGCAGTAGATATTAACCTCCTACAATCCTAGTGCCTTGAATCTATACTGAACAAGAAGTTTGCCCCCTTGATGGATCTCTTGCTATAAGGTTTCACCTTTAAAACTAAAGTGCAAAGTGCAAGTGTGTTGGCTATATAATGGCATATACTATACAATATAGATTAGTCTTCCATAGGCAAACTCACTATACATAACCTTTGGGGTTTAAACAACCCACTAGTAATAAAATATAGGACCGATAAACCTTAGATAAAATAGCATGTACTGAAGAAAACGGTACAATAATGGAACTGTTGAGCTCCAAATCAGAGACCCACAAAGACAATATAAGACATAAATCTATCTACCACACAAATGTACTCACTATACTGGTACTTGATATTCAAATGGTCCGTTGGTAATAAAGTGCAAAAGAGTAATCCTTAAAGTGACATGTGCTAGGCAAAAATTGATATATCGCATAAAAATCCCACGGTATCACACATACAATACAATGTTAAAAATGGGAAATTAAAACCAAGGAAATATTAAAAAGGAATAAAAACCAAAAACGACGACAACAAGGAAATATTAAAATACGGGGGGTCAATTTGCGGTGACGATGATGAGCACCAAAGTTAAAAGAGATCTAGGACGATAATCTGCATCTCCGGTAGCTCACAGTTCAATATAAGGGCGCGGCTATTAGGCACGATTGGGCACGGTACCTATCCGTTAAGTTCTCTGTTCTCTGTTCCAGTTAAAGTCCCGGTTATTAGAGGGGAGGCCCGACCTGACTATAACCTGACTATAACGGGCTATAACGGGCCCACCCTTAGCGCTGCGGTAGACGCTCAATAAATTGATAGTGCCTCTGAGCGCAAGCTAAAGCGTCACAGGTGCTCCTGGGTCCCCGGGGACTACTGGAAATTAAGGACACTCAGAGCTGGCCGTTTCCCTCACGGCTCCCAGTCTGATACTGCGAAAAGATACTAACATGAAACTTCCCAAATCGCCTTATCTTTCACAGTCAGATTACATGCGGAATATTTGGGAGCAATAAAATTCCGGCGACCTCGATCAATAATGTGGCCCTGCCTGGCCTCCTTCGGCCTCTGACGGGCGCAGACGGGCCCGCCCTTGGCCCGGGCTTCGCCCGCGCGCGTCCCGCGCTGCGGGAGGGCAGCCGCGCCTTTATCCTGGCGGGAGAAGCTGGGGCAGCTGGGGGATGTAGGCCGTTCCCCTCACGGCAGCGTAGAGTAGGCAGGAGCCGTTCCCCTTACGGCGGTGGCGTGGAGTGAGCGAGAGCCGTTCCCCTCACGGCGGTGGCGTGGAGTAAGCTAGAACCGTTCCCCTCACGGTGAGTTCCAACAGTGCAAAGGCGTCCCGCGCTGTGGGAGGGCAGCCGCGCCTTTATCCTGGCGGGAGAAGCTGGGGCAGCTGGGGGATGTAGGCCGTTCCCCTCACGGCAGCGTAGAGTAGGCAGGAGCCGTTCCCCTCACGGCGGTGGCGTGGAGTGAGCGAGAGCCGCCCCTCACGGCGGTGGCGTGGAGTGAGCTAGGACCGTTCCCCTCACGGTGAGTTCCAGCAGTGCAAAGGCGTCTCGCGCTGCGGGAGGGCAGCCGCGCCTTTATCCTGGCGGGAGAAGCTGGGGCAGCTGGGGGATGTAGGCCGTTCCCCTCACGGCAGCGTAGAGTAGGCAGGAGCCGTTCCCCTCACGGCGGTGGCGTGGAGTGAGCTAGAGCCGTTCCCCTCACGGCGGTGGCGTGGAGTGAGCTAGGACCGTTCCCTCACGGTAAGTTCCAACAGTGCAAGGCGTCCCGCGCTGCGGGAGGGCAGCCGCGCCTTTATCCTGGCGGGAGAAGCTGGGGCAGCTGGGGGATGTAGGCCGTTCCCCTCACGGCAGCGTAGAGTAGGCAGGAGCCGTTCCCCTCACGGCGGTGGCGTGGAGTGAGCGAGAGCCGTTCCTCACGGCGGTGGCGTGGAGTGAGCTAGGACCGTTCCCCTCACGGTAAGTTCCAACAGTGCAAAGGCGTTGTGGTGTGCCACTTTTCGGCGCAGCCATGACTTAAAATGTATTTCTTGATTTACAAAGCCACACAAAGCCCAATTTGCTTGGTTTTGTAAAAGAAACGCAAGGCAGGTCATAGTACTGCCATGTGTTACCTTACATTGGTGAAGTATTAGATTGGTGGACCATTGGCGTTCCCATGCATCCACCCATGCATTTTGATGCAAACCCAGATTTACGAAAGACTGGTTGACATGGATCGTGCAACTTCATGAGTCTGGCATAATAAGGTGAAATATCTTTATTTCTCCTTGTTACTTCATCTTTACACGTGTGATGCATTCTGCAGCACAAATGCAAAGAGGCATACACCTCTAAGCATAGTGTTTGTGCATTAAGGTACCCCTTCCTGCACAAAAACTATACAGCCATAAAGCAGGCACCCTTGCACTATGGCACAAGGGTGCCTGCGTTGATGCTGGACAGCCACAAGAGCACAAGCGCAGGAAGACAGCTGTACATTGCCATATCTTTGTAAATATGGCACAGTTCAGTTGTCTCTCGTTTAAGCAAAACAGAGCAGCAACTTGCCTTGCCGCACTGTGTTGCGTCAACTGTTAGTAAATCTGAGCCTTAATTTCTTTTGGAGCTCAGAACCCTCCGGCGAGGTAAGGCTGCAGTCTGTATCTGGGATAGCCACACCAAAGTTGAATAGGCTTGCAGTGAGGGTCCTCTGAACTATTTTTTGAGCGACAAAAAGCTTTGAGCAGTACCAACTTGATTTTTTACTCAGTCCCAACTTTCCAGAGAATATTAGAGAAGTCCAGTTAGACACAACCAAGGGTCCCAGGACTCAGGAACAGCACTTAGGCATTAAAATTCACTCCAGCAGAGGGCACAAGAGGGGTCCAGTCCAGGTCCAGTTGCAACTGGTCAGGTGGAAAACGTCTTGGAAAAGGCTTCTTGCAGCTTATCGTCTCCCTGTAGCCACTCAGGACGCCAGTCAAATGACCCTTGGAATCCACTTCTTCATCCAAGATAAGTGGGAGAAGGCCTAGCCCTTAAGGTGTCTTTGTGGGTCTCAAACAGCAGGTGCAGTCTTTCTTCTGTTCTTCCACAGGTCCAGAAAGTGTTCAGAGGAGCTGTTGGTGAGTTTCATAGTTTTACAGTGGGTGGGCGTGACTCCTGAACCAATGGGGGAAAACTTCCCCTGGATAACCCTACTCACTTTAGAGCACATTCTGTGTGCTTTACTGCAGACTATCTCAGGGTGCACTTTTCCAAGGGAAATCAAAGATGACACAGGCCTTCTATCATTGGAAGGAACTTGTGTGCCAGTCTGGGGAGTTTTGGGGGAATAAGCAGTCACCGCTTCCTAAGCTACACAAAAATGGATCTAGAACCCCTCCCTTCCCACTGTGTTAGTGCTAGAGAACAAAGGCTATTCCTTCCTTAGTTCTCCCCTTACATTAAGCTATGAATATGTAGGCTTCACCATGTCCCGTTCCAGATAATTCAGTTCCAGTAAAATCCCCAGCTTCCTTTTTGTAGCTGATATGTTTCACTCTCTCTACACCCAGTCCATCCTGTCACCAGGCCTAAGCCATTGTCTCTGTTCTGGGACCAGTTTTCACACCTCATTAAGGTCAAACGCTGACAAAGCAGCTGCTGTCAGGCTAATGCAAATTAGCCTCAAGGAGCTTCAGGCATGGAAAATAACTTTCTACATGATGCAAAATCTTGAAAATTCTTTCATTGAGCTGTTGTTCCTTAAGGCATGACTAGAGGTCCCTCTTAAGTCAGATGTAGAAGCATTGAAAATTAAGCTGCAGTTCCACAAGTCTTTACTAGGTCCCTCTCAAGTCACATGCAAGTGCTTCAGATGACCTTCAACAAGCTGAGTGGCTGTGGCTTTCACATAAAAATACGCATACAAGCGTCAGCTTTTAAGGATTGTCCTTGTTTTTCATAGTATAAATACATTTGCCAAAGCTAGTTTGTAATAATGAGTCAAAAGTGCAGATTTCTATATATATTTGTTAATTTTTATTGATTTAAGTGATGATACCCTGATATATGTAGGAACTAGTTTTCAGTGGTAGGTACAAATGCAGTCAAATGCTAAACTTCGCTGCATCTCTCTAGGTGGGTAAGAAGGGATGTGCCAAAATAAATGTATTCTGTGGTAAATGTGCACTTCCTCATTGGTATATGACTGTGGCTGGCTGTAATTGATTAACAAATGAGCAATCTAATGGATGGAGGTGGTTGAGTAAATGTCCTTACATATTTTTATTTTCAGGTTGATAGTTTTCAAGTAGGTGCCTTCAAGCTTATTCTTAGCAAACTGGTGTTTGAGTGGCACTATACATGTATCTAATTATTTCAGTTACTTATATTGAAGCCCACTGCCCGATGCTGTGGTAGCAAGAAGCAAAATATCATATGTATGCATATATATTATGTATATGTTTATATAGGTATTACAAAGTGACAGTCGCCACTCTGTAGTTACAGTTAAGTTTGAGCTTCCATAGGAAGAGCGTTTTTGTTTCGCTAGTAACCAGGTGCGGCCGGTTCAGGTAAGGGCAGTGGGGTGGGGCAGGGGTAGTCGATCAGATGACGGAATAGGTCAAATAAAATAAAAAATAAATAAAACCTTTACCTTGCGGCTCGCCGCATGGTCAGTCGGCCATGCGGCGAGCGCAAGGTAAGTGGTTTTATTTATTTTTTTATTTTATTTTACCTATTCCGTTGTCTGTCTACTTCGCCTCTCCTGCCCCACCCCCACCTCTCTTACTTGAATCGGCCATGCCTGCTAGTAATGTTGCCGCTGTTTGACTGATCTTCACAAAACATTCCTAAGTAAGTTCATTCATCTCAGCTCCTTCTGTGAAAATATCAGGGGGATTGGTCAAGCGAGAAAAAGGGGGTCAAAAAACATGTTTTTCACATTAAATTTCCCATAGAATAGTGAAGACAGCACTACAGGAAAAACTGCTGAACAGAATTATACCAAATTTGGCAGAAAACTAGGGGCCATAGTATCAAGAACGGGCGTTAACATTATCGCCGCTTTAGCGGCAGGAAACTGCCGCTAAAGCGGTGATAAAGGGCTTGATAATATGCCCTATAGAAGTCCAATAGAAGCCCAGGTTCTGGTGTGAAGGACATCAAACCTGGGCTTCTATTCGAATTCTATAGGGCATATTATCAAGCCCTTATCACCGCTTTAGCGGCAGTTTCCTGCCGCTAAAGCGGCGATATGTTATACGCCCGTTCTTGACATAATATGGCTCCTACATCTTTGTTCAGACAGCTCCTTTTTGGATTTGCTGTTAATCCGTTTAGTTTTTGAGAAATTAAGGTTAAAATAATAGAGAAATCTGGATGGTTGGAGTCCTGCAGGGCTGCAAATTAAAAAAGTAGAGTGTTCTAGTTGACTGAAAGGGCTTTTTCCCCATCTCCATTAAGGTACTGAGCGATCTGATTGGCTGGCCACAACATTGAAAGAAATGTTGACGCCATCATTATAGGACTCAGGGACTCGGTAACTGATAAGGTTGCAGGGTAAGGTTACCCTGACTGCAGAGCTCTTGCGGGTACCCCTGTGGCCAAATATTTTTTAAAGTATCCTGCCGATCACGCAGTACTTTCAACATTTTTAATGACAACATTGATGACATCACTGATTACGTCATCCGTGATACATAGTGATGACAAGGCATTACATGATTGGCTAATGACTGCCTTTATGAAAGTTAAAGGTAGCCATGTTGTTTTTAGGTACACATTGGCTGTGTTATGTGTTACGCCCCTAGATATAGGTATTAGGTTTGATATTTTTCCCCTACCCCATACGACTTTAAGAAAGTGATAATAGGTAAGGAAAATTAATTATAAGTTTCTATATATATATATTTTTTTAAATGTACCGAGTACTGGGATACTGCCTCGGAGGTACCGCTGGTAATTGAAAATAAATAAATATGTTAAAAAATTAAAAATACACTGTACTGCACTATATATTACAAATATTACAGATTTACATTACAGATATGTTGGAGGGCGGAACAGTTCCAAATCTGACAATTGGGCATTTTGACTCCTAATGAGTTTTCTTGGACGAACTGTGTGCGGCGATTTTGGTACATGACCATAAAACATCAGTAACACCTATCTGGTGGGTTGTATTTAGATATTGTTATACCTCTCACAAACTGGAGTGTCAATCATCACATTTAATGTCACACAGAGGTGACAAACAAGATACGGAAAGCACTTTGGTGAAGGTTCACAGCTCTACTGAACCACTGGCTTTGTGGCTAAACTTTGGTTATTACAAATAATTCTTTTCTATCTCCCATTTTTCTCGCATTCTCTCTGCTGTCTTTTTAATCTGGCCTCTATTAAAATATTAAAATTTTGAAGAAAACCTCCATGTTTATTTACAACATTGGGCTACAGTGTATTTGTGCTTTGGTTGTGGTTACAAGCTGGGCTAAACACCAACAATATTAATTATATCTGTTTTTTCAGCTTTGAAAAAGTCTAAAGAGACGAAACACGTGTTGGCTGATGTTTCGCTGGAAGTGTTGTTCCTCAGAATAAATCAACTTTGAAAACTCTGAATAGAAACTGGACTTTACGATTTTTTGCGAACAAATTTCTGCATGTACTTTTATAAGGACATATGATCTATATTGAGCATGTGATTGTTTTTCTTATATCCAATACTATTGTGGATTAAGCAACTGCTCAAGAGAGTGCTGGGTGCGGTTCCATTATATGCTTATAAAGTTCTTGAAGTTAATAACCAGCAGATCTCGATAGAGTAGATGGCCCTTGTGTGGAATGATGGTAATCTGCATGTGCACGAATAGTCAAGCAGAGAGAATGCCAGAGAGAATGCCACAGTTTGGCACTCAAGATGTGTGTCAACTTTACACCGAGTAGGGCACAGCAAGGAGTGGACCCCACTGTGTGCTAAATTTACCATACTTCCAAGCTGCATTGAAAATTAAAAAGGAACACCACAGTACAGTATACCAAATGAACAGCACTGCTGCGGGAATACTGCCAAAGTAACCATTTGATGCAAGCACAACATTATGCTTTCCATTGTGGGGTTTTTCTATTGCAAAACATTGTTATTAATCCAATTTACATCAGTGGATTAAACAATGGCTACAACCCTCTGATGGCATTAAGGAGACAAATGAAAACCCAGTGCTGGAAACTTGATGTCCCCCAACGGAAAGCGATATGGCAATGCCTAATATTGCACAGAAGTGCACCAGACACTGTATTACGTCAAGTTATTATAAGAATGCACCAGCACATAGTGGCAAATCGACAGAAGTGCATCACATCATTACAAGTGTAAGCTCTACTAGACATCGGGTCTTCTTATCCCAATATCACCTTTCATAGGTCAAAGACATTACTTTTCTCTTTCTATTTGCTCTTCTTTCACATGATGCATGCACCAAGCAATATTTCCCTCGTCTCCTTTCTGCCCCACTGTTCTTCGCTAAAGTTTTTCTTACCCTTCTCTCCATCCACTAGAGTCCTAATAGCTTCACCTCCTTCTGAGCCCCACTTCTCTCTCTACCTTTCTCAACTCTTCAGTGGTGTTCTTCCCCTAGCTTTACTCCTCCCAGATCTCTCTTCTCCCTCAATCACAACCACATACTTCGATCTCTCTCCTTTTTCTCTTGCTCTTCATCTGCTCCCCGCATCATAAACATACCACCCTCCCTCTTACTGTCCCTCCTCTCTCCAAGTCTCTGTCTTGACTTATAGCTGTACTTTCCCTCTCTTACCCCGCCAGGTTTCCTTTCTCCCTTCTTCAAAAACACATCATGTCTTTTCCTTCTTATTACACAGCAATCCGTAGTTTCTAACTTGCCTTGCTCCCCTTTCTCTAGAAGTGCCGGTGAGTCTCCGATTAAATGTACTGCAGCAGTGCCGAGAAGTGCAGGTACTCTTGTTGCATGCTCTGAATCATTTCTTGAAAATATCAAAATATCGTCTTGGAAACATTGGACATAAATCATCCACATCTCTAAGTATATGGAACATGACCCTCTGAAACACTGACGCCGCTGACGCCAGACCAAAGGGCATCCTGGGTATATTGGTACAAACCAAATGGGTGTAATAAACGCTGTATATTTCTTTGAATCTTCCATCAATTCTATTTGGTGGTATGCCGATCGCAAATCTAGCATTGAAAATATTTGAGCACCCTCTAACATGCAAACTACCTCATTGATATTCGGTAGAGGGTGACAATCAACTACAATATTTGAATTTAGTGCCCTCAAGTCCACACAGACTCTAAGTTTTGGTCAGGTTTACTGAACAAGAACAATGGGAGAAACCCATTCAGAGGATTCGATAGCTTCAATTATTCCCCTCATCGGACAATTCTTTTAACATCTCCTTCAATTCTTCCCTAATGTTGATTGGTACACCTCTGATTTTTTGTTTTACAGGAATGACGTTCTCTTTTAATACAATTTTGTGTGAAATTTTTTTTAACTTCCCCAACCTGTTACAAAAAACTTTGTCAAATGTGTTAATCAATTTGGTTTCTCTTCCACTCAAATTGTTGTTGTCAGTATTAATGACTGCAACTTTACTTATTAAATGTTCTTCACATAGAGATACTGGTTCAGTAGACCGAGGATTCAATATCAAGCCCAGTTTCCACTGATCACGCCAACCTAACACATTCACTCCTTTTTGTGTTATGTATAACTTCACACACGCACACCTACTCTTAAAAATGCAACTCTACATGGAAGAAACCATCAATATCAATTCTGGTTCCGTCAAAACTCTCTGCAATTATATCAGATGGTAATAATTTGTCATATCGAATAACTTTGCTTAATTTCTCTTCGTAGTAATGATGTGTGATGATTGTCCATGGTGAACCAGAATCCACCATGAGCATTAAATTTTCACCTAAAATTTGAAATTCACATTTTGGAGATTTCATTTGATTGTTTGGTACACCATCAATAATAGACACAACAAAACCTTTGTTCAATTCAGATACATCACTAACCTCACTGGTATCGTTTCTATTAGATACATAGACACTGCACCACGTGTTTGTGAGAAATGATGCCTAATGTCCCTGCACACACTACTAAAATGTCCAACTCTGCCACAATTTTTGCATTCTCTATTAATAGCTGGACACCCTGGAAAAGAAGCAATGTGAGATCTATTACCACATCTATAACACATATAATGATTGGAAAAATTATCATTTCTCTTATGAGCATGAGACGAATTGAACCTGTTAAAATTAAATTTTGTGTTAGTCTGAGGTAATAACTGATGATGTTCATTCTTAACCTCATTTTGGGTTTGACAACGCATAATCTCTTCGTCCGCAACAGTTTTACTAGAATTTTGTTTGACCACTTCCATCCACTTCTCGGATTGTTCTAACGCTTTAGCTTCAGTAATTGCTTCGGTCAAATCATTGGGATCTCCCATAACCCATAACTTCTCCTGTATTTTCTTGTTTTTGACATGTACTATTATTTGGTCTCTTATCATTTCATCGGTAATTGCACCAAAGTTGGTAATGTAAAGATAGTGCCCCTAAAGCAGATCAAGAAATCATCAAAGGATTCTCTCCTCTTTTTGTGCTCTAGTGTAGAACTTACTCTTGACTGGTTTGAATCTTTTCTCCATTCTCATCAAAGCCTCTGTATAAACATTCATGTTATCTCCTCCTCCATCATTAGGTGCAACAATTTGAGGTAAGGTTCTGAAAATAACTTGTCCCTCGGAGCCTAAACAATGCAAAAATATATATTTTTCTCTTCAGCCCCCATGCGTTCCCCATCTAAAGCTTTCATGTACGTAATAAATTCTTCTTTCCACCTTGACCACGGCATAGGTGGATCCCCTTTAGTTGAAGAAATTTTGCTGGTGGGTCAAACTGCATCGTGGTTAATCCAGTTTAAATTTAAGACAAATATGGTATAAATAAGGAGTACTAGATAAAAATTGTAATGTGTTACTAATAACAAAATAAATGTTTTGTCTTTGTTAAATTAGAATATAGATATATTAAAATGTAATGTCTTAGTCAATAATAATGAATGTATTTATGCCCACTCACTCGTTGTTCTAGAAAGAAGTTCTTCTTCATAAATGTAGGTACTATTGTTCCAGAGTGAAGATCTCTTCAAGAAAATGTAGGTGCGCAGTACATTTGCGCCATTGCTAAATGAAAATAAAATGTAAAATGACACATGCGATTGTATTTCAGCCTCGGTGAATATTCCTTTAGGTAACTATAGCAACCAAAATGGCCGCCGCTGACGTAATGCGCTCCTAACGCTGACACGCTTTGACTGTGCATGTTGCGCGAGTGCGTTGAAGTAAAGGCTTGTCTTCGTGTCATTCGAAAAAACAAAGCCGTGATGAGAAGGTTCAGCTAAGTTTGAACGATGCCTTCAACAACGGAATGAAGGTACGGCTCTTGTTTATATTAGAACTGTGAGCGATACACAAAGGAATTAAGCAGATTTGTCACAAAGGGAAATCCTTAAACCATATAACGAAGCGCTGTAGAAGCTCCCAAACTCCCGCCGGTGCAATCAAATCACTTCAAAATATAAGTTAACAGCCGCCGGTGCAATCAGGTCACGTAGAAATAAATGATTAATGATGAATGACAACAGGAATAGTACGAGGTATGCTGAATTAAAAATTAGATGAATGAAAAAGATAATTCAGTACCTGAAATTATTTCCCATTAATAGTCGGATTTGAAATTAAAATCCATGGGTCAAGAAACACTCTGTGCCCGTGCTGATAAATGACAAGAGTGGTTCTTCAGCTTGTCGCCAATATTGCAATGAATCCAGTCCCAAAAAGTAAATTTAAAGTAGATTTATTCCAGCACGGCAAAGTAAGTCCATTCATGTAAATCTCCAGATGCAACTGGCCACAGAACAGAATCATCAGGATAATACAGTAATGCAGAATTTGGAATGTGATACAAGAATAAACAGGGCGCATGCCAGGGTTGGCAAGCACATAGTAACTAGAGTAATGGCACATAGAGGAAAGAGCAGGGAGAAGATGATGTAACATCAATAAAGAAATGTAACAACTCTC
>CAWUFW010023462.1:0-75557 GCA_963921515.1 Calotriton arnoldi
TTGACAGGCCATCATGGCGGACGCAGCTTAGCTGAGCTCCGTCCATCCATGCCGTAATCCGCCTTATATCCTTCATTATCCTGCCCAGAGAAGCCTCATTTAGCAGTGCCGATTGCCCTTATCGCCTTGGAGACCGGGGATCCCTTCGTTGTGGCGATTGACTGGGCTGTGGCTGAGATTCCAGCGCCGATTCCGGCGCCGATTACCGTTCCTGCTGTTGCGGCCGGCCTGTGAGCCGAGGCTGCGGTGCGGGCCCCCGCTCGCTGTTCGGAGAGCGACGCTCGGGGTGGAAGTGCCCTGTGCCCCCCTGTGTGCTGCATTACCGGGGAGACCTGTGCCGGCGGGGAGAGAGCACCGCCGCCCCGCCCCTCTACCCCGCGGCCGCCATCTTCCTGGCGCGGTGCCGGGAGGTGCGGCGGTGCCTGTCCTGCGGCGCTGCTCGGGTCCCTGCCGAGTGGGCCGCGGTGGGATTGATGCCCCTGATGCTAGCGGAGAGTGGCTCTCCCGTCCGCTGTCGGCGAGATCAGGCCCCGGAGGAGCTGGCCGTGCGAGGCCCTGGGGACCCGAGGTTGGGCCGCGACCACAGACGGTGAGCGATCCTGCGGATACCCTTCTCCCTCCCGCCGTCCCCGTGGGTTTGCCTGGCCGAGAGACCGACCTTGGGAGCACTGGTGCCCATGAGCACCTCCGAGGGCGGACTTTCACTGCCTGGGAGTATGCTGCCGTGGAGGCGGGCCCCTGATTGTCACGCTTGGGGCCCCGGATACCACTTGACTGTATGCACTGCCTGGTCCTTGCTGCCTGGGGGTCACTGCGCGCCGCCCGAGTGGGCTGTGATCTGTGCTGCGGAGCTGCGGAGTGCCTGCATCTGGCTGGGGTTCGTGGCCCTGCTGCGCCCCCCGTGTGGGGCTCCCATATCAACCGACCCTGAGTACTCGGCCTGACCCTCTGTCACCGCCCAGTGTTTTGCCGGGAGCTGTGCCTCTTCGGCCCCTGTTATCCTGGTCCCGCTTGGCGAGGCGGCTGCCGGCCCGGTTGGTGTGGGCTCCTCGTCCCTTTGCCGGCTGCGTGGCCCGTGGTCTTCCCTCCTGATGGGCAAGGGCGGCACCATTGACCAGTTCACTACGGCTGCCGGGGGCACTGCGAGTGGGGATGGGAGCGGCTCGACTCCGGACAACGGGGCCCTTCTGGTGGCGATCAACAGTGCCCGTGATACGCTGGATGCAAAGATTGGCGCGGTGGGGTCCGAAGTCTCCTTTTTGCGCCAAGACCTCCGCAGGGCAGTGGACCGGATCACCGAGGCCGAAACGAGGGTCTCAACGGTGTAAGATTCCGTGACCTCCCTCCAAAAGAAAGTGAATAAGCTCACGGTCGTCACGCAGGATCTGGCCTCTAGAGTGGAGGATGCGGAAGGCCGAGCTCGACGGAACAACCTACGCTCAGTGGGCCTGCCCGAGTGGCTGCGAAGGGGTCTCAATGACGAATTTCATCACTAAGTGGCTCATAGCTTTATGCCTAACGATCTTTTATCCTCGGCCTTCGTGGTGGATCGGGCGCACAGGACCCTGACGCAGAAGCCCCCTCGGGCGCGGCCTCAAGCGCCTGTCATCGCAAAGATCATGAACTATGCCGACCGTGACGCCATACTGCGATTCCCGCCAGGTCACATAAAGACAGTTTTGTACATGAATCCCGCTCTATCATGATATTTCCGGACTATACGCGCCTGGTTCAACAACAACGCCAATCCTTCATGGCTAGCGAAGCGCAGACTCAGAGAATTGAACATACAGTACATGCTGCTGTATCCAGCCCGGATGCGCGTAATATACAACTCAAAGTCTTATTTTTCGACACCCCTGAGGCGGTCTTCACTTGGACGGATGAGCGCCCACAGCTCCGAGCGGATTCTCCATCGGCCTTAGACTCAGACTCCTCTCGTGGCTCTCGGAGTCAGCGGCCACGACGTACCAAGTCTCAGAAGCGGCGAGGGCCGGGGTCGGGACAGGGCGTCAGTGAGCCCTGGGCGACCGCCCTGAAAGATCCGGATTATCCCGCAGCCCACATGGCAATCTGTAAGACACTGACAATGTTTGAATCCACATTAGTAATGTTGTTCTCTGGGCGGGCGTGGGAGCTTGACTTGACAGTTTTCTTAGAGTTATAGGGTGGGGTGGGAACCTTTGGTGCGATATTCGGGGGCCCCCCGTTGGGGGTCCGCTATTTTCCGCACCGCGACAGATGCTCCTTGTTCCTGGTAGTGTCGGGTGGGGGCGTTTTTTTGGATTGCAGTTTTATGGTGTTTTTATGTTCTTGGTACATGCAGACGGTGGGCTATTTTCCACATTTTCTTCTATGCAGATCTCCTCGCTTTATCCAACCCCTCCCTGGGACTAGATGATGCCCGGTGAAGTAGACCCTCGGAGACCTAACGGTGGTCTCATGGAATGTTCGGGGATTACTGAATAAAGTGAAACGAGGCGCAGTCCTACGACAGGCGAAGAGGTAAGGGCAGATATCCTGCTCTTACAAGAGACCCATTTACTGGGGACAAAGGTCCCGTGCCTCGCCCGCTTCGGCTTTTATCACATTTACCATGCAGGGTTCACAAGGGGTTCCAGGGGAGTGGCTGTCCTTATCCACCGCAGGGTTCAGTTTCAATATATAGCACATAGGGCGGATCCCCGGGGCCGATTCCTCTTCGTCACAGGTAAGATATATGGGGAACAGACCACCATTGGCAGTATCTATGCTCCTCGCCACTAGGAGCTACTTTTGTTGAAAATCTTTGGGGGTATGGGAGCCATTCCAACGGGTTTGACCCTGATGGGGGGCGATCTGAATGACATCACATGGGGCCTTTTAGACCGACAGCGCAACTTAAATTCCCCTTAACCATCGGGCCCGACTAAACTTCATACACTGGCATCAACACTGGACTGGGCTGACATATAGCGCGAATTCCACCCTACAGAGCGGGATTATACATACCTTTCGACCGGTCCATGGGTCGCAGTCCCGATTAGATTATTTTTTTGTCCCTCGTGTGTTTCTTCATAGATTTTCACAGATACAGCATCAGCCCCGCGGTTTGTCCGATCATTCCCCGGTCGCAATGCGATTTCATACATGCTCACGCAGGCCCCCATTCCGCTGGAGAATGTCCCCTTGGCACCTCCGTAGTCCTGCCTATCAAGACATGCTTAATACTGCGATCACTACCCATTTGGCAGACAACGGTCCCTCTGCCCCCTCGTGTACCACTCTCTGGGAAGCCCTAAAACCGACCGTCCGAGGTCATGAAATTAGCTATCGCACAAAAGAGAAACGTACCCACCGTGAGCAGCTTGATACCCTAGAGGCGCGCCAGGCGACCCTGTCTTCCCAGCTCAGTTCCAATCCCAGTCCCATCCTCCGCCGCAATCTGATCCTTGCACAACAAGAGCTGCGTCAATACCTATTAAATGAAGCCAAGGAGATTTGGGAGGCGTCACAGCATCGGATATATCTGTGGGGTGATAAATCCAGTAAATGCTCCATAGACTGTGTCAAGCAGATGGTGCCCCGGGCCATTACACCTACCATTCGTGGTCCGGACGGGTCCCTATACACGACACCGGAGGGGGTGGCGGGGAGTTTATGCAGGCATTTCACATCCCTGTACGCCCGGCAGGAGCAGATTTCTGCCGAACTCATTGCGGAGTTCCTAGTGGACATTCCGCCTCGCCGGCTCCCTCGACTCCGTCCGGGAACGGCTGGAGACCCCAATCACACTCGATGAATTGACCGGCGCCCTAATGCGTTACAGCCGGGTCGTGCCCCGGGTCCCAACGGGTTCCCCATGGAATTCCTTCAATCCCATATACCTCTTCTAGGGCCTCATTTATTGGCGACCATCGCGGACGCCACGGACGTGACAATTCTACCGAGGGACTGGCGACACGCGGAGATTGTGCTGTTTCTCAAGCCTGGCCGACCTCCGGAAGACCCGTCTTCTTACCGCCCCATTTCCTTATCAATTTTGAACCCAAATTACTAGGGAAGGTCCTGGCAGATCGCTCTCAGGGGGTGTATCACGGACCTGATCCACCCTGATCAGTCGGGCTTTATGCCACAGAGAGTCACTAGACACAATATTAGACGAGTCCATAACCCCATCGCTGCTGCCCCTACCCTTGGCCGACCCGCTGCCCTATTATTAGCTGATATAGGCAAAGCATTCGATTAGTTGAGCTGGGTCTATCTTTTTCAATTGCTTGAGGCAATCAACTTTGGACCCCGCTTCCTGACATATATACGCCTGTTGTATACAGATTTGACGGCATCAGTTCAAGATTGCGCGACATCGCTCTCGCCCTTTTCCGATTCAGAGGGGTACCCGTCAGGGCTGCCCACTGTCCCCATTGTTGTTTGCCCTAGCAGTCGAGCCGCTGGCGGCCTGGGTCAGAAGTGACCCGGTGCTCAGGGGGTTTGATTGGTCCCGATCACGGTCAGATCGTATAGCATTATACGCTGATGACGTTCTCTTTTTCATGTAGCAAAACCAAAGGGTTCTCTTTTTCATGACAGACCCATGGTACTCAGGACCCCGCATACTGCAAATTCTTAGGGTATTTGGTGGCACCACGGGCCTCCACGCCAATCCCGCTAAATCCATCCTCTTCCCAGTGTGCGGACACCAAGGCCGTGAATCATGGGCCGCACAGCTCTCCCGGGCCACAGATGGGTTCAAATATTTGGGGATCTACATCTCCCCCTGCCCCAAGATTTCATGGACACACAATATCACCCCATTGTTAGTCAGTCTCAAGAATGAAAACAACGATATGGTCCGCTCTCCCTCTATCCCTCTATGGGCGTTCAGCCATCTTTAAGATGGTTTCTCTGCCTCGGATCCTATACCGCCTCCAAAATTTTCCTTATCCTCTCCCTCGCGCTTGGTTTGCACAGGTAAATGCACATACAAAATAATTTCCTCTGGGGTGGTGATGCCGTTCAGGTGGCGCTCCGCGACTTGTGCACAATCTACATATTGTGGGGGGATAGCGGCAGCTGATATTTATTCATACTATGTTGCGTCTCACATTCTTGTAATTAACGAATGGTGGTATAATTCTCCTACCGATCCGGCAAATGCTATTGAGCACGCTGCAATGGAACAAGTCCCTCTGCTCCACTTTGCTATATAGCTCCACACTGGCTCGACCATCTACCACCGGCTGGTAGAGTTGCCATACAGTTATGGAGGGCCAAGACCAGACAAATGGGGTGGAGAGGGAAACTTACTCGTCAAACCCCCTGTGGCATGGTACACACCTCAGAACAGCTACCGCATTGAGTGGGTTCCGGGAAGGGACCTGAGGATTTCGACCCTTGGGGACGTATTGAGGGGCACTATCTTAAAATCATTTCAACAATTGCAGACAGACTTTGACCTCCACAAGTCACGATTTTTTTAATTTTTACAGTCCGTCACGCACTCTCCCCCAGATCCGAAATATAGAGGTTCTCCCCGAATTCCAGCCATTGGAAGGCCGCCTGCTTATGGGGGACCTTGGACTACACAAAATCAGACAAATATACCAAACACTGACGACCCACACTCCCACCACTCTTGACAAAACCCGACTGGCCTGGCAGGCAGACATTCCTGAATTAACGGACGATGATTGGGCTGAAGCAATAGCCAGCCCGAGGGGCGCGGCAGTCTCCACACGCTTCAGGCTCATCCAGTTTAAATACTTACATAGAATATATTACACTCAGGGTACGACTGTGGCGAATGGGGGTCATCCAGTCCCCGGTGTGTTTGCGGTGCGGCAGGGAGGATGTGTCCTTCCTACATACGGTATGGGCCTGCACGGCCCTGCAGCCCTTTTGGAATAGGGTTAGGTCATGTCTCAATGAGGTGCTGGGGTGGGTGCTTCTACTTGACCCACGACTGTTTTTATTGCACTCTACTGACGACATCGGGGGGAACCGCTATAAACAGCATCTGCTGTTCCTCGCCCTTACTATTGCCAAGAGGGACATTGCACAGGGGTGGAAGGCGTCATCTCCCCCGACTATAGGCAAATGGAAGAACGCAGTAGATACATGTATGGGAGCCGAGATTGCAGTCTTTGAGGCCCGGGGTTGCCCCAGGAAACATCGCAAGATTTGGTCACGATGGGCGACATATCGCGGAATTGACCTACCCCCCCGCCTGAGGAGGACCTATGAGTGGCACCCTCCGATCCCTGACGAGTATCACCCCATGCTATATCGTTTGATTGTCTTATTGCCTTGTTGTAACGTATATTTTGAATCTGCTGCATCATGTGCTATATCATGGAGATTGACCACTGTCTGCATATTGTTTGTAGTATTGTTTTGCCTGCATGTTTGGCGGGTAATGTTTATCATCATGAAAATGGTTATCGATGCAAAACTTATCCCTCTGCTCATGCTTGTTATTGTAGGGCAACCGCCCGTTATACTGCAAAATAACCAAATAAAATTTGTTATTAAAAAAAAAAAACATCAAGAATTGCCAAGGGCATAGAAACCTTTTGGAATATCTTGATGAACTGGTACCGAACACCCTCCAAGCTGCATAAATGGGATTTGATCAAGCAGCAGGTCTGTGGGTGGGATGCTCCAAAAAGAGGCCATAACACACATCTTGCGGGAATGTAGCAAACTATAATATTTTTGGGAGAAAGTGTTTACAGCACTTGAAGATATTAAACTCACCAGAGATTAAGGGGTGATGTTGCTATGTGCGCCGTACACTGGAGAGAGATCGTTTAGGACACTAAGAGGCCCACAGATATTCATGTCAATAGGGGTGGCACTACTGGCTCCTGTCTATTTAGGAGACTGAGAGTTCCAACCTGACATGATTGGATTAACAAAATATGGGAAGTCCTGGCTTGGAGAAAGATTACACTCCCTATAAGGCACAAAGAAAAAGCATATGATACAGATGGGGGACAATTGCAGACAAATCGGTCTAAGGTATTACTCGGAATTCCGAGAACTAACACGCTCCAAGTATCTCACAGTGATTCGCTTAATTCTGGTAGAACTCTCACAAATTTGATGAAGTTTAGAAAGCCACCATGTATTGGCAGAATAAAATCCTAGCAGGACACCTTGCCGACACTAAAGGAACATGTTGAGAAAGCTTGTATAGATGGCGGGGAAGGATTAAGGGGTGTAGGAGTGGTGTGTTGTTTTTGGATTTTCCCTAATCTTTCCTACCATCTTGTTAGCTGCTATATCGTGCTAAAAAACTCCACTTCCAAGGTTGCCACAACTCTATGGCTGAAGTAGAGGAACTCTAGAAACTGCCCTTGGGCTGCATTTATATATTAGTTTGCTGAAGGACATGGCTCAAGGGCACCCACCGCCTTTCGGTCAAGCCGCACAGGCCACATTTCCCAAAATATTGGAAAAAAACCTATGGAACGTAACAATAGTCTAAATGTTAAGGCTTAGCAGATTCCGGTAGCCTGGAACAGCTTGCAATCCAAGCGTCCAAGAGTTACCAAAAGTGTGTCTTGGCATGCCTCTCCCTTCATTTTAACAGTCCAGATAAAAAAGGCTGCAAGAGTGTGTAATGGGCAGAGCGATTCAATTTGCTTTCAAGGTGCACCATCAGGGTAACCATTTAGTAGTAGGACCCGCAACCACTCTCTTCATGACTAAAGAAAGAAGTGTTAGACTGAAGCAGGCTGGGCGCACACTCATTGTGATAATTTTTCTTTTAAAGCCTTCAGTAAGAAAAGAATCTTCTGTACAGGCATTTAGATGGAGCAATCTGGTATATAAAGTACCGAGTATAATTTCCCTACAGTTCCAAAACCTTCACCTTTTCTGCTGTCACTGACCAGATTCGAGATACCAAAGCAAAGTGATCTCTTGAGAAATAGCATCACCCGCTAAGTAAGTAAAAGGGATTACATCAGAGGCTCCTTTAGGACAAGATTTGTGAACCTACACATTTGATGGTCCCTACCTGCCTCAGCACAAACGCTTGTCACTATATTTCCAGAAGCGTAGATTAAGAACAAATTCTTCCCCCCAGTGTCCCCAGCGATAAAATATGATTCACTTCACCAGGCGTAGCTACGTTTGCTAGACATAGATTACTCCTGTTTGGCAGTCACAATATGTCTGGGCATCATTGAAACGCCATCTAATATTTCAGAAATGATTGACCAAAAATAGCTTTATGCCTCTCACTATGTCATACTGGCTTGAAACACTAGTGCTTGTTTAACACAACTGGGTGGCCTTTCTTACCTAATATAAGCTTAATATGTATCAGGAAAATTAACCATCACTGTTTCTTCAGACTTGGATAGTGCAGGCAAAAAAACAAAAGCAGGTGTCTATTTCAACAGTGTACATCATTGCAGGTACATAAGCCTGACTCCATCATGGCCATTGTGTGCGCCGTACAAATGGTGAGAATGCGCTATATACAAATGCACTCAACATAAGGGTTCATTGGGTAGGCCGAGTAAGGTTCGCAAACTTATTTTCTTGAAATACAAGTGCTGGAACTCTGTTACCCCAACAGTTTTGAATCACATATAAACCTGGCTAAGGATCTGGCAAGGCATACTGTGACAGTAGCCAATGTAGATCAGTTCATCGAGAGGCCCACTCAAGAACAGACTGGGATAGGGTATTTGTGCTGCCGGGTGCCACATACAAAGGAGACCGTGTTGATTTGGTCTTTTGTCAGGTTCATGTTGGGTCCTTGCAAGAGGGCTGCAGCCTAACTAGCTGTATTGTTGAGAAGTTTGCAAGTGGGGCCGTGCCATCTGCAAGGCTGTCAAAACATGATACGAAGGGTTCAGAAATTATTTCTTTTTTAATATAATAAACAGCATTTGTGCTGTATTGCATGCACGTTTGACAATGCAGCTTTTGCTACTGAGCTTGTGATAGGAACCACAGTGGATTCTTCCATTGTTATTCCACTGCAGCAGGCAGATTATATTTCTTTAAATGCATTTTTGGGTCCAGAAATGCATCATAAAGCTTACTCTTGCACAAGTGTACATATTTCATAATGTACACAAATACAGGCAACGCACTTGGTGGGTCGTACTAATTCTAATCTGAAAACCTGACAAGCAGGGCTAATCGCATCTGTTTCTTTTGCAATAATTCTTTATTGGGTTGCTGTTTCAACATAACAAGTTTCCGATTTTGAACAAAATCAAGACAGAAAGGGCTATACAAGTAAAAAGCAACCACTAATAAGTGGGGTTGGTGAAGGGAGCAAGGGGGTCAGTTTCCTGTGCAGAGCTGGATACTGTGTGTAGGAGCAGATCGCAGATTTACCTATAGTGGGATTAGAGTGATTTTAACCAGTTTGCAGAATGCTACAAGTGCAATAACTGTGCGTCTGACCCATTGTGCACAAAATGGCCTAGGACAGTATCGGATTTATACAGATCAGACAGATCTGGGCTAGAAGCTAAGGTACCAACACATCTGGTGCTTCAAATAATGCCTACGGGGATACAGACTTTAATGCCTAAACAGCAGAGGCTAGTATATAACAGAAAGTAAGAAATCCTTTGGATTGTACAAGTTAAACAAAGAGCACCAACATTTGAGCCCTGAAATGAGTCAATCGAAGAGAACATCGCCTTTCCGTAGACTACCAGGCGACTGTTTCGGAAGTCATGGGCATCTTTATCTCTAATGGCTGCTCTTTTGTCTTTGTACAACATCTGTCTTTTTTTAACTATATTTGTATAGTGCAGTCTACCAAGTGGCACAACTATATTATCAGTTGTCCCACAACTATAATGTCAGTTGATTTAACTAGGTGTAATATTTCCCGTTTAGATGACCTCTGATCATTATCCTTAATGTGTGTTTCCCAGGCCCAATGTTGCTTTTCCTGGGCTGTAGATATTTTTCCTTTTAACAAACAATTTACTTACCTTCAGAAATGCTCTTTTTGGCAGATACAATAACTGGGGATTACTCACCTTAAAACATAATCCCATGCGCCAGACTGGATCTGGATTTTTAAACTGCAACTGCTCTCATACGGCACCAGCTGGAACAGATGGACTCTGCGACAGCCTCGTGCCACCTTACAAGTTGCGTGCAGAGCTGTATATACACCATCCCCCCTGCGTTCCGACACTAGTTTTGTCATTTATTCTTCCATGCCTTCAAATGAGGATCAAATGTGACAAATTGAAGGCGGCAGTGTGCTGAAACTAACTTGCGACCTTCATAATAGACACAAGACACCACTCCACATAAAAGGAAGCGGAAAGAACATTGAGAAATCTGCGGTTAGATAGAATATCCATCAGAAAGAAAGTTACAGAAGGCAAGTAACTTCTGATGGATATTTCTAAGTGCAGATTCCTCACATTTAGAACCGATATCAAAGCAAAACCTTCCAAAAGATGGAGGGTCTGAGGATCACACTCACACCAAAAGTCCTGCATCACTGAATAGGCAAAATTATCTTCTGTGTGAAATTCACTGTTGAGGCAGTCGTGCTCGATGAATGTAAGCATGGACGCCCATATCGCAGCCTGGCAGATGTCTAGGATTGGAACGACCCTGGCCAACACCTCTGAAGTAGTTTTGGCTCGGGTGGAGCGAGCTCGTAGGCACTCAAGGGGTTCCTTCTTGGTCAGAGCTGTGCATGTATTTATACATCAGATGATCTGCCTGGACAAGGTCCGTTTCTGCATCACATTCTCTTTCATGGCAGTACCAAAGCCCATGAAGAACTGGTCATCTACACTGTATCCCTTTGTGTGCTCTATATAAAAACTGAGGGCTTTCCTCAGATCAAGCTGGTAGACCCTTTCCTCCTCTTTCAATAGAGGTGGCGGAGAGAAAAAGGGAGGGTGATGGACTGACCCACAAGGAAGGGCGATACAACCTTTGGCGGAAAGGAAGGGGCCTCACAGCATCAATTTGTCAAGAAAGAAAGCAGTGTATGGAGGTTGCATTGGCAGTGCCTGAAGTTAACTGACACAGCACACAGAAGTAATGGTAAAAAGAAACAAATGTCTTCATAGTGATGAGCCATAGAGAACAACTGCGCATGGTCTCGAATGGCGTGCACATCAGAAACATGGGGAGCAAATTAAGGTCACACTGAGGCAGAATGAAGGCCTTTGGCGGAAACATGCATGTTAAACCTTTCAAGAACCTCATCACAACAGGTGGCTTGATTAAAGAAGGATGGTCCAGCAAACGAAAAATGGCCAAATGAGATGCTATATAGCCTTCAACTGCGCCAATTACAAATCCTTGTTGGGCGAAAGATGAAACAAACAAGAGAATATCTGACAACCTGGCCTACAGGGGATCAAGCTGATGCTCCCTATACCAGGCCTCAAATTTCTCCCAACAGCCCGAATAGGTGGATTTAGTCAAGGGTCACCTAGCAGCAAGAATCATGTCCACTACTTCAGCAGGGACATTAAAACTGCTCAGTTATCGCCACTTAATCCCCACCCATGGAGGTGCAGGTTGTGGAGGTTTAAATTCAGGACCTTGTCTTGTAGCTCAGACAGGAGATCCTCCTGGAGGGGCAGATATATAGGAGAGTTAATGTTCAGGCTCAATGGTCTCCTGGACCAACTGGGGCCAAGAAACTTTGGCCCGGTCTGTCCTAATCTTCCTCAGAACTTAAAGCAATAGAGGCAGCGTTGGAAACAGTGCAGAATTCCTGTACTTAACCGTGGGTGGAATGGATCCGTGAGGGATCCTCTTGCCAGACCTTCATTAATTACAACACTGCGCCTTCGACAGTAGAGAAAAGATTCAGCCGGGGCAAGTCCCACTGGACAAAAATGTCATGACTCTTAATGGGATGTAGACAATTCCTGGTCTGGCACCTGACATCTGTCTATTCAGGGTGTCCACCCTGGTGTTCAGTGGCCCCTTCATATAAGTGGCTACCAAGGAGATCCCTGACGGTCCAGATATCTAAGAAGGTACAGTGCTTCCAGGCACAGGATTCAAGCCCTCGCACAGCCCTGTTTGTTTGCAGTATAGCATGGCGGTCATGTTATCTGCCATGGCCTGCACAGACCTTCCCTAGATGGATGGGAGAAAGGCTTGCATAGCCAGCCAGATGGTACGAAGCTCCAGGATTAGAGCTTTCGTTCGACCGAGGACCAAAGATCCCAGATTTCCACCTCTACCAGGTGACTGCCCCAAGCCAAAGATGATGCATCCATGAGTGCTGTGATCTCTAAATGGGATAAGGAAAATGGCCTACTGCATGACAAGTAGGTATTCACTTGTCACCATTGTAGGTCCCGAGCGGTCTTCTTCGAGATGTAGATTTTGCCTGACAGAAAGCTCAGGTTTTGTGCCCACTGGAAATGGAGACTCAACTGAAAGGCATAAGGAGCCAGGAGGATGCATGAAGCAAGCAGCCCATGAAGCCTTAGAAGTCCCAGAATTGAGCCTGAAATATCACGATTATATCCTGAATATCCTGAGCTTGTTGCGGGTATTTTGAAGGCGTTGAATGCCACTGTATCCAGAATCCAAAATCAGCCTGTGCCCACTGTCATTCTTGGGCACAAAGAAGGAGTGGGAGTAACATTCTATGTCCATTTCTGAGTCCTAGATAGCCCCTTTAGGCCAAAACAAACTTTCAGAAGGACAGTAGCATGCTCTGTGTGCACTTGACTAGGAATGGGTGATACAAGTGGGGGGAATGAAATAAATGACAAGGTGTTATAGCTTTAAGGTGTAGCAGCGAGGAATGCTAAGGTTCCATGCTGGAACACTTAAGAGTGTTATCAGAATGTTGAGTCTGATCTTAGCCAGCTAGTACAAGGCTGGCTTGGGAGATACACCACATGTAGTTGTGTTGCCTAATGAAAGGTGCAAAGTCTAGCTGGCTGTCCAGTGATGATACAACACAGCGCATACCATTTTCGAACAATGTCCAACACACACTGATCTGAAGTGATGTATTTCCAGCCAGATGGAAAGAAAATCAAATCCTGTCCCCTACCGGTGGGGCATGTCCCTGCAATAGATATGAAAGCAGCTTGGAAGCCATTGCGGCAGATGAGGAGGCAATGAAAGACTGCTGTCCTTGGTGGTGCCCGCGGCCTCGGTAACCACACATCTTCGGGTCACTTACAGACTGAGCCAGATGCTGAACTAGTTACAATATCTGCCACTGTTGATAGGCAAGAACCTTGAGGTAGCCTCTAACCTTTCTGTACTACTGATGAAACTGAAGGGCCGGTGAAAGCAAGCCTAGGACGCAGGCAAAAGCACAGCTGTCATTGAAGCGCTCTAGCGCAGAGTCTGCCTTTTCCCTAAACTGCCTAGATCCATCGAAGGGCATGCCCATTAGAGACATCTGGACTTTTGCTGGAAAACCTAGTGATACATATCCATGCATGACACCTGATCACAGCACTGGTGCCCAAGGAATGACCCAACATGCTCTGTCGGCCTGTGACATGCTTTCTGGCAGAGTATTGTTTGTCCTGAATTGTTTTCGCATAGGCTTCCCTGAATTAGCTGGCAGGATCTCGCTGTCCATGTCTCAAAGAGCATAAGTATAAAGGCCTAATGGCAGACCGCATTCAGTGACCTTCAAGCCAAACTGGCAGATGAAAATACTCTTTTGTTGAATGCGTCAATATGCTTCGACTCCCTATCTGGTGTGCAGAAGGGAATGCGGTTGGGCTGATCTTGCTCATGGGTACTTGCACCACTAAACTTTTTAGGGTCCTGGCCCCCCTATCAGCCATCGTCAGAAGCCACGGACTCAACATTGTCTCCTATTCCGACGACACAAAGTTGACCCTCTCCCTCACCAACGAACCCACAGCCGCTAGAATCAACTTTCACAGCAGAATGAAGGCCATTGCTACCTGGATGAAAGACAGCTGCCTCAAGCTCAACTCTGACAAGACCGAAGTACTCATCCTGGGACCCACCCCCTCTGCCTGGGACGACTCCTGGTGGTCCGCCGCACTAGGAACCCCTCCCACCCCTACGAACCACACACGCAACCTCAGCATCATACTTGACTCCTCGCTCTCAATGAACCACCAAATCAGTGCAGTATCCTCATCCTGCTTCCACACACACTGCCTGCTTTGAAAGACATTCAGATGGATCCACACAGAATCCAGAAAGACGGTCACCCACACACTCATCACCAGCAGAATCGACTATGGCAACACACTCTACGTGGGCGTCATGCAGAAACAGCTCAGGAAACTACAGAACGTCCAAAACACCGTAGCCAGACTGGTCCGCCACATCCCCCGCCGCAGCCACATAACACAACACCTCTGACAACTCCACTGGCTCCCAATCAACAAGAGAATCACCTTCAAGCTCCTCACACTTGCCTACAAAGTCCTCCATGACGCAGGACCAGAATATCTGAACTACCGCCTCGCATTCCACACATCCACCAGACAACTCCGCTCCACCCAACTCGCCCTGGCCTCCGTCCCACGGATCCACAAGACCAGAAGCGGAGGAAGGTCCTTCTCCTATCTCGCCACCAAGACCTGGAACACACTGCCTCTCTACCTCAGGCAATCCGCGTTGTTGACCCAATTCAGGAAGGACCTTAAGACCTGGCTCTTCGACCGAACTTCTACACCCAGACGGATCAGCAGCCCCCGGCACCTTGAGACTCTCACGGGTGAGTAGCCGCGCTTTACAAACCCGATTGATTGATTGATTGTCAGATGTTGTGTGAAAAAGGCTGAGTCACCAGAGGCCTATGTCATCTTGCAACTGGGCAAATGATTGGAGGAGCCGAGCATGGCTTCGTCCAAGCAGCAATTAAAGTGTCTATTAAGACCTCAATGAATGGCAGCAATAGCTCCTATGTGGGGTGCACACGGTGTATGATTTATGCCAACTACTTTTACTACTGTAGGTAATTGTTAATCAAGAACTTGGGTTACCCTGCGGACAACCACCGCAAAGGAGATTATTACTCAATCGCAGGAAAAGCATCTTAGCCATTAGCATTTTCTAGGTCCAGGCACAATCAGCCATTAATATAGGAAGGAGGGAGCAAGCTGTGTGCCTCTTCCTTGTCAGCATCATCATGAGGCATGTGCTAAAGCCCTGTAAACGATTTTGAATCTGAGCCAAACAAGGTTCCAGACTCCTACAGTACTAGCATTGAAGAGGAGAATGGTAATCGCATTTCAAAGATGGGGGCTGCACTTTGTTTACCTCCTAGTGTGACATTGGTCTGGCAAGGGCCGACACTAGCTTCGGATCGGATTCGGACTGGATCCAGCAAGTGTGCTGCCCGAGTCTGGGTTGGTGTGGTCAGAACCAGCATAGTCCCAAGGTAGAATTGAATCAGTGGGCTGGTGCCTGCAAGGAACCAAAAGGAGGCCAGCGGGGGAAGTGTGGCTGGTGGCCCCTAAGCCTCAAGGCGCTCCACAGAGAGCCTGTATAGTCTTCTAATATTTGCATCATGCCCATTTAAAGCCCTCAATCTGCTGTGGGGTCGATAACAGCCTGGAGAACTCCGAGTGTGCCAGGACCAGCATCAGAATGGGCTCAGTGCTGAAAAACACCAACTGAGTTAGGACTTAGAATGTCGATTGCACTAATTCTCGCCTGATTTGGAGTGACGAGAGGGGGATGAATCCCACTTGGCCTTCTTGAGTTTGTGGTGCTACTTAGACTTGGACTTACCCAAGCACTTAAGACTGGGATCGAGATTTGGCCCCGAGACTCGGAGCGGGATCGGGAATTACTTTTTTTGGACACATTCATTTTTGTTAGGCACGGGGAGAGTAAGTGATTTGCCCAGAATCACAGGATGTTGAGCGTTGTTGCCGAGACTCGAACCCGGTTCCCCGGCTTCGAGGTCGACCGCTCTAGCCGTAAGGCTACATCCTCTACCCAACTTTGAACATGATCTTCTCTCTCCTATGTTTTGAGATGCTGGGCTTTACTTTCCACTCCCTGATTGCCTTCAGATGCCTATAGGTGCACTCCTCTCATGACTTCAAATAGTGACAGGAACCAAGGTACCACAAGCAACCGGTACGCAGATATATGACCAAAATCTGCTCCATGCAAGTGTGTCATGGTTTGAATCTCTTCGTCTTGTTTGGTGAGGTGGGGGCGGGGAGAGGCATTTTCCTAATCACACATCTGTTGCAGAATTTTGGTGTCAGTACAAACAACAAAGTTGGAAGCAGGGCTCTATATCTGCGTTGAAGGGAGCAAAAAGAAAGGAACTAACACCAGCCCACCTCGGTGGCGCCTATATATGGCTCTACACAGTCACTTCCAGGACAGCACAAGGCCATCAGAGTTCGACAACGACACCTGCTGGTGAACAGGAGCAACTGCGGTTGAAAAACCTGGATCCAGTCTGGAGCATCAGATTATTCTAAAGATGACTCTGCAGTTAGAAGTCGCATCAGAAAAATGTTTTTCTGATCTTGACATCTTGTTATAATTGTGCCTGTGTTTGAAGCATCAGTAAGCAAAATTCAAACCTCTCATATGATACCCAAACTTTTCCTACACAGGCCTCTTTCTAAACACTCGTTTACTAGTCTAGCTCAAAACACAGAGTAGCATCTTACTTGACCACCCAGAAGAGCTTCGGCAGGGCATAATGTGCCACACAAAGGTGTGCAATACAAATGCAAACTGCTATCTAACTTTCAATAGTACGATAAGTTTGTAGTTTGCTGTCAGAATCCACAAGTCTAGCGGTCTGGTGGCAAGGTAAGTTGGTAGCTTGCTGTAAGACTACCACAGCCCAGTATTCCAACACCCCTTGTTTCATTAGCACAGGATCCAGGAATTAACAATAGATGGAAAAGGATTTTGATTTAATAAGCATGGAGGTGGCTGGTAAAATTGGTAATCATGAACAGGCGTATCCATCACAACAGTAGTCAGTGATTCTATTCTGTAATGTAAATCAGGGGTAAGCATACCCTGTGCAGGTGCCTCAAGGGAGTCTTGTATTGTCTTGTACGTGCAAGCACATCAGGATAGATGTCACTCAAGGAGCAAGAGTCCAGAGAATTCTCTTAGCCTACCTTCTAAGGTGTCAGGACAGAGACGTACTCAATCAATGTGATACCAATGAATCAGGCAGGTATTGATTGGTGGGGCTGACAGTTGGCACAAGGACAAAGGCTGATGATGGAATGGGGTCTTCAAGTTAGGACATTAAGAAACCGAGCCCCTGCTCTCCAGTCTTACCTGAAATAAGAGGCGTCCATCATCTCACACCATGCACGAGCTCTTTCCACTGAAGGTCCATCAGCGTCTGTGCACTGTAAGGAAAATCACATCCATCAGCAGCTGTATTCCTGAACCACATCCTCTCCCTTTGGTTCTTACTCTACCATGAAGGTTTCCCCTCTTCCTATCCCCTTCAGGTTCGCACTTGATTTCCTCTATCCCCTCTGTTATCATTGCCTCTCTCTTGCACCACTTCAATATCCTTTACTACCTATCTCTTTATCTCCCTTATTTCCTCTCCGGTCTCCCTTTGCCTTCTGTGATTTCTTTCTCTTCTCCACTTTGACCTAATTTCCTTTCTCTACCTAGCTTCTTTACATGATTTTCTCTTTTCCCAAGCTCCCCTCTTATGAATCTCCTCTTTACCCTGACTTTCTCTCTTCCCTACCTTCACCATCAGATTTCCTTCTCCTCCTCATTTCTGCTCTACCCCACCTTCCTCTAATTCCATGTGCTCTCTTCTTATTCCCCTAATTATCCTTCCACCCTTCTTTCCGTTTTCCTTTCTTCTGTCTGTCCTCCTCCCCAATTTACCCCTACTCATTTCCCTAAATTTGCACTCACCTCCTACCCCTCCATTTCATCCTCATTCTCACAATTCCTGTAATTTCCTCTTTATTCCCTAACTTCTAAACCCATTTGCCTTCCTTTGTGAGAAATGCCTACCCTTTCATTAACTCCACTCACCAATCTGCCCTGGCATTCTCCTGTATACTCACACAGTCCACCACCATCTTGCCCAGTTCCCGGGCTCCAAACACCGTCTTAGCCAACTCCCAGGGGTTTGAGGGGCGAAAGACATCCACAGAGTTGACTTGAACCTGAGGGGGCTTTCCCGTGCCTAGGGAGACCACAACGCCCAGGGGTTTCACTTCCGCACCACATCCCTGCAGGATTGGAGGAAAGGTGGTGAGAGTGGACTCACTGACTTCTCAAACAAACAGATCCAACATACAATGACCCCCAAGAGCTAGTATATACGCAGCATCCCTTATGGTGAGATGCTGCGTGTCAGGCGGATCTGCAGCTCAGACCATGAATGTGAGGTTGCTCAGGAGGCCTGCAAGCAGAGATTTTTGGCTAGAGGATATTCTTCTGAGATCATAGACAGTGCCATTAGAAAAACAAGGGGCCTGTCTAGAAGGGAAGCCCTCACTCCGAAAATCAAGCAGATATCGGAGAACAATATGTCCAAAGCAATATACCCACGGGTGATACTGACTTTTAATAGTCAACATCAGGAACTTAGAAAAATCTTTTACCGTAACTGGAATTTGGTACAGGGAGATCCGGTCATTGGCATGCTAGTTCCAGCCAAACCTGCATTGATTTTTAGAAAAGCTTTGTCAATGAGCAGTGCCTTGGAGAGTAGTAGCCCAGAGATGCTAGCCCCAACCACTTGGTTGGCACATATGTAAGGGATTTAGGAAGTGTCCTAGCTGTAAGGCATGCAAATTGGGATGTAACAAAACTCAGTATAATAGTCCTTTCAAATCGCCTCTTACTGATTATCACAATCAGTAAGAGGCGGACTTGTAAAACCGATTTTGCCGTCTATGTTCTGGAGTGTCCTTGTGGGTTGAAGTATGTCGGCAGTACTAAACTGCCGGCCCACAAAAGGATACTCCAGCACATGAGGGCAATCAGCGGCAAAGATCAGGCTTACCCAGTCGCGAGGCATTTTGAGCTCCAGCATGAAAGTAACCCTGCGTATCTCCAGTATTATGTCATCGACACGGTCTTACCGCTAAACGAGGTGGAAACCGGGAGGCAAAGTTACGCCTCCTAGAAACCCGGTACATATTGGAACTTGATACAAAACATCCTGCAGGGTTAAATGCCAGCGAAGATCTTTTCACATGCCTCTGAAGGCTTAGATTAGTGGGTTAATGAATACCATGTGGGTTCAAAAACAGTATGAGGCGCCAGAATCAGTTGTTTTTATATATTTTAGAGATCTAATGTGAGGATTAACAAACTAGGTATGTTGTATGGTCTTACCTCCCTCAAAAACATATGAAATGTATATAATGATTTTTTACATAATTTTTGTATTAGTTAGCACTTTTTATCAAATATTGAGTTACACATTTGTTTGCACATATTTAAAGCTGACTAGGTGAATTTAATGCAGGGTATAAATATGATTGACATTTATGCATGAAGGCCCACTTGGGCAACATGACATAGGATTTAGTTGTCATTTATAGGACAACTTTGCAAAGTTAAAAGCAACTTCATAAAGCAAAGGTTTCTCTTTTATACATTGTGTGTTTTATAATGACTGTTTTAGTATTTATAAGCATATTTATTTATATCTATATATTTATTGGCTTATTTATTGAAACACGCATAAAGCTTTGCACATTCAATTGAATTAAACATGCTGCTAATAGTAACTCTTCAGTTACCATTCTTTGCACTTTGACTTTATGAAGCTCATTTCCTGCACTGTATCACTTTAAATGTCGCTTATTTGATTATGCAACGCGTCATGTGATCAAGACCCGAGTGGGGGTCGAAGACGCGTAATGGCTGGATTTGCTGGGCACGAAATAAACTTCACTTGATTTGCACCAAGAACCATTGGGTCCGCTTTTCGTCCTTTGTCCGTGTGAGGCGATTGTGGTGGCGAACTTTGTCTATATATATATTTTTTTTTTTGTAGGAAAGTGCCCCTTTTTTACATGGCCACCCCCACTTTTTGCTTGGTATTTGATGCAATGTTGACTGAAGAGCACTGGGTTCCTGCTATCCAGGTCCCCAATGCCAGTGCTCTTTCCCTAGTACAAGGTAACTGTTCAATTGTTCCACAATTGACAAGACCTTTAGCACCTCTGTAAGTCTGTAGGAAATGGTACCCCTGGTACCTAGGGCATGGATACTAAAGAGGGTCCCTAAGGGCTGCAGCACGTATTGTGCCACCCTAAGCGACACATCACCAAACTCATGCAGACTGCGTGAAATGGTGCAGACAAATGTGAAAACACGACCTGGCACACACCTGTGTGCCATGCCCATAGACACTGCATGAAATATATGCAAGTCACCTCTACAACAGGCCTTACAGCCCTAAGGCAGGATGCATTATATTCCAAGTGAGGACATACCTGCATAAGCAGATATGCCCCTGTGCTGTATGGTTCAATTGCTAGATAGTACAAGTGAACAGGGAAGCCATCTTAAATATATGTACTGGGCACTAGTCATCACTGAAACCTATGGTGTTTGGTATCAAACACCTTGTCTTAATAAATCTCCACTGATGCCAGTGGTGGATATATTAAAGCATGCACCCAGAGGGCACCTTCGAGGTGCACTCTGAAAACCTACCAGCCTCTTAGTGTGCTGGTTGACTGGTATTGTCCAGCCTACCACCACAGACATGTTTCTGACCCGCCTGCAGGTGACAGCCTCTGCTCTTTGGGGCCAGAAACAATGTCTGCTCATGAGGAAGGTGTTCACACCTCCTCCAGCAGGATGGCTAGTGAATATGCATACCAAGGCCAGGGACTTCAAAGTCCTTGCCACTTTTGATATGCAACCCCGGCTTCCCACAGACCTGGGAGATGCCACCACCTGCCCTGAGGCCCATTTGGCACCAGGACAGTTGGGAAATTAGCTATGCAAGGAGGCGTGGTGCACTACCAGGCCAGTCACACCCCTAAGGTGGGCTGCCTGATGTGCTCCACGAAAGAAGGGTTCCACCATCTTGATTTTGGTGGAATTAGGAACTCTAGGACAGGGTTATGCCCACTCCCAACAGGAAGTGGTCATATAGGGGGCATAGTGATTCCAAGGGTAAGTAGCCCATTGGCTACTGCCCTTCACTCCCCTTAACGCCCCTAAATTCAGTATTCAGGTGGTCCCCCGACACCAAAATTCAGATTCCCCTGACAAAAGAACAAGGACCAAGAAGAGCCGAAGAAGCGAGAACTGCAGATTATAGGTGGACTTTGGCGCCAAACCCTGCCTGCTCCTGTCCCAACAATCGTGACAACTTGACTCGTCCTGCAGCTGTGCATCCTCCAAAAGCCTGGGAGGGCCTCCAGCACTTCACCAAGCCGTCAGCATCTCCCTTGAAGTGGAGGAGCCACTTCCCTGCAACCTGCAGGCACCGACCGCAACATCTGGTTCACCATTCTGCTGTCCACCGATGGAGCTTCTGCCCAGGAGGAGGTTACCATGCTCCAGGAGGTCAGATCTGTCGCCCCAGCAAGTGTGAAGACAACATGACCAACTGGAGCCGACCTGCACCAACACAGGGGTACCGGACCCCTTGCAGCAACAAAAGCTTGTTTGAAGTCCAATCCGGTCTCCAATGCCAGCCGACAAGGGACGTCAGCATCACAGAAGCCAGCAGAGAGAGTGGCCCAGCTGCCCTGTTTTGCTACCCTCTGCAGGTCTAACGGAGGACTGTGAGTGCCTTTGGCGCATGGGCCGAGCCGACAAAAAACCCTCAGCACCCAAGCTCCCCAGCCCAGGTCCACAGCAACTGACTGTGCCCCCCTGCTTCCAGGACCCTCACATTAACTGAAAACCCTGATGGGAGCTCCCGGACATGTCCTCGAGTCCCCCTCTGCAGCCTGTTTCTAAGTGCCCCCGCCCCTTTGTCTATGGTGTAGCGCACAAAGCACACAAGACTACCAACCCGTCCAGCACCTCTGCACCTGGACACTCCAGAGCAGGTAAACTCGAACCTCTAGTGGTACTGTGGACCTTGGCCCGCTAGCACTTTAAGTCCCAAAGGGGACCCCCGGAATACGATTGCAAGTACCTGTCTGCAGTATGTTTCTTTCTTCATAGGACAGCATTACCGCGTAAAAACGCATTTGCGCTACAATTTTACTTACCTATAAAAATTTATATTTCAAAAATTACTTACCCAATTATGAAGTTCTTGGTCTTAAAATATATTTTTGAATCAAACTTTATTGGGGTTTTTGCACAATTCAAACTATTGTGATATTTGTGCTCTACATGTTCAGCAAGCTTTTAAACTTAGCAATTAATGATATTCATTTGCGGCCGCCCTCTGTTAACAAAACAATCCTAGCCCCCCTCCCTCCTTGAGCCCGTACTTAGACTTGTATGCATTATATTTTGCACCCTATTTTGGTGTGTTGTTGCCTGATGGGAGGAGATGGGTGGGTCATGGAGCTCCCCAACAGCAACTGCGTCCTTCTAGGTTTCAGTAGAGCAGCCTTAGTCGTGTGAGGGGTCTCTTTGGGGGTTTGTTGCTAATGACCTCGGCGGTGATGTGGTGGGAGTGTCAGAGTCAGGGTTGGTAAAGCTATCCACTAGTGTGTCTCATGCTCGGGCTGCGTCAATAGTGCCCACTCCTCGTCTGGCTTCGTACCCACTTCTCCATCTCCCTCCTCCATGCTCCCCTTGGTGCTTTCCAGTGCCTTGCAATTTTTCTTTTGGCCAAGATAAAGTCCAGGTCTTGAAATTTGTTTGTGATCCTATTTCTAGCAGTGGGTGGGAACCATCCCAGGAGACAGCAGCCTGGAGAGGTAGGGACCTCTCTGCCTATAGCTGTTGCCATTGTGGTCGTGACCTCTCCCCAAAAGACACCAAGTGTGGGGCACGTCCAGAACATATGTAGAAAGTGTGCTCCCTGTTCCCCACACTGGGGCAAGCTGCGTCAGCCATCTGGAAGTACCTCTGGATGCGCTCCGGAGTTAAGTATGACCTGTGAAGGACATAATAGATGATGAGTTTGAATCTCGCATTTCTGCAAACTTTCAGAGTTCTTTCAAGGATTTTGGTCTCGAGTTACTTCTTGAGTGTGTGTCTCATTTATTGACTCTGAGTGTGTTCAACAAATGCTTAACACTACCCTCTGATAAGCCTAAATATATATAGTAAATGTTACTTACCCTGTAAGCATCTGTTTGTGGCATGTAGTGCTGTAGATTCACATGCTTAGCATAAGTCCGCCATCTAGTGTTGTGCTCGGAAGTGTGTATGTTGTTTTTCTTCGAAGAAGTCTTTCGGGTCACAAACTGTAGTGACTCCTTCACTTGCTTGCAATGAACAAGGTCCTCGACTCCATTGTTAGATTGTTTTCCACTTGGCGGGTGAGGATGGAGTGAAAGGTTAATGTATCCTATGGAGATGACCAAAAAATGATAATGTAATGTATGTTGCAACCAACAGAAGGTACCGGGGAGGAGGGTGGGCACATGTGAATCTACAGCAGTACATGCCACAAATAGATGCTTATAGGGTAAGTAACATTCACCGTCTGATGGCATGTGTGGCTGTAGATACACATGCTTAGCATAGGCTGAAAAGCAGTTCCCCATCTAAGGGGTGGCTAACTTGTGCTGGGGCCATTTGTTTGAAATAATGTCCGTAGTACTGCTTGACCGACATTTGCTTGTTCTAGTGCCATAACATCTACACAGTAATGTTTTCTAAATGTGTGCTGTGTAGTCCAAGTAGGTGTTTTGCATTTGTCAGCTACTGGTATATTCCCTAGAAATGCCATAGAAGCTCTTTTGAGCATGTAAAGTGAACTATTGGAGGGATGGGGTCTTTTGTCTTTAGTATGGCAGATTTGGAATCTGTTTACTATCCAACGTGCGACACCTGATTTGGAAATTGCTTTACCCTTATGTGGTTTAGAGAATGCCACAAATAGTTGTTGAGTTTTACGAAAGGACTGTGCTCTATCAATATAGTACATTAGTGCTCTTTTAACATCTAATGTGTGTAATTCTCTTTCTGCCACAGAGTCTGGTTGAGGAAAGAATACAGGCAACTCAATGGATTGAGTCATGTGAAATTATGAGACTGCTTTTAGTAGGAATTTAGGATTAGTTTGTAGTTCCACTTTGCCTTTGTGTATTTGAAAAAAAGGTTCCTCTAGAGCTAAAGCTTGAATCTCACCAACCCTTCGGAGTGAGGTGATTGTAATGAGAAATGCAAGTATTCCTTGATAGAAACTGTAGAGGGCATGTGCGCAGAGGTTCAAATGGTGCACCCATTAACCTTGTTAGCGCAATGAGATTCCACGCTGGCGTGGTTGGAGCTCTAGGTGGAATAACTCTTTTGAGACCTTGTAGAAAAGCCTTAATAACATGAATTCTGAAAACAGAAAGTTCTCCCAATTTGGAGGTATGCAGCTAATTCTGTGAGATGTATTTTTATAGACGTGAAAGCTAACCCTGCACTTTGTAAGTGAAGAAGGTAGCAGAGAATGTTTTGAGGTGATGAATTTAGTGGCTCAATATCCTTTAAGTGACAATAGTGAACAAAGCGTTTCCACTTTGCTGCATAGCATGCCTGCGTTGTTGGTCTTCTTGCTTCTTTTAGGATAGCCATACATTCTTGTGGTAAATTTAGATATTCAAATTCCAAGACCTCAGGAGTCAAATTGCAAGATTGAGAGATTTGCGGTTCGGGTGCCTTACTGCTCCTTGGTTGTGAGTGAGGAGGTCGGTCTGTTGAGTAGTACTTGATGTGGGACTACTGATCATTCTAGTAGTGTTGTAAACCATGGTTGTCTGGCCCATGAGGGAGCAACTAAGATGAGTGTCAGTGACGTTTGCTTCAATTAGCAAATTACAAATGGAAGCAGGGGGAGAGGTTGAAAAGTGTAAGCAAATATTCCTGACCAATTGATCCATATCGCATTGCCCTTGGACTGTGGGTGTTTGAACCTGGAGGTGAAGTTTAGGCATTTTGCGTTTTGTGGTGTTGCGAATCGGTCTATGTCCGGTTGTCTTCTTGATGGAAGAATGAGTGCAGGACTTGTGTGTTGAGTTCCCACTCGAGGACTTGTTGGCATGTTCTGTTGAGGAGATCTGTCAAGTCGCTGTCCACCCCTGGTATGTACTCCGCTAATAAGTGAATGTTGCGTTGGAGAGCATACTTCAAGATGTTTTGTGCTAGGAGAGACAGCTGTGGAGATCTAGCCCCCCCTGTTTTTGCAGATAATACATGGTAGTCATTGTCTGTTTTGCCTATAAGATGAGGAAGGAATGCTTTCATCGCTAGACGAACAGCTAGCAGCTCTAAGTGATTGATATGTAGGAGAGATTGACTGTGTGTCCAATGCCCATGTACAGTCAGCTCCTGTGAGTGCGCTCCCTATCCAGTCATTGATGCGTTTGTTATGGTTGTTTGCAGAATTGGGTCTGTGAAAGGCCGTCCCTGTAAGAGATTTTTGGAGTTCTACCATTGCAGAGAATGGCAAGCTTGACGGCTGATCAACACTAGATCCTCTAACTAACCCGCTGCTTGAGACCATTGTTGCGCAAAACATTGTTGAAGAGGGCGCAGAGTGATCCAGGCATGAGGTACTATGGCAATGCTTGATGCCATGGTCCCTAGGAGATGCATAACTGTTCTCACTGGTATTTGTTTTTGAGGCTGAAACTGTGGAATAAGTGTTTTGAAAGTTTGTAGCCTTGCTACATTTCGGCAAGTTACTCCTTTGTGACAATTTAGGATGTCTCCTAAGTAAGGCTGTATCTGGAGAGGTTGGAGGTATGATTTGATTGCACTGACTGTAAAACCTAACTGGTGTAGTAGGTTTATAGTTGTTTGTGTGTGTTGCGAACATTTGTGATATGTTTCGCTTTTGATAAGCCAGTTGTCCAGATAAGGAAAAACATGCATGTTTCGTCTGTGCAAGTGGGCTGCAACTACTGCTAAGCATTTGGTAGACACCCGGGGGGATGTGGTGACCCCGAACGGAGGCACTTTGAACTGAAAGTGTTGTCCGTTGAAAGCAAACCTGAGGTATTGCCTGTGTGCTGGGTGAACTGGAATGTGAAAGTATGCGTTTTTTTTTTGATCTAATGCAGTCATGATGTCTCCCTGTTGTAGAAGTGGTATGACATCTTAAAGAGTGACCATATGAAAATGTTCTGAACAAATGTACCTGTTTAGAGGTCTGAGGTCTAGAATGGGTCTTAGCGGTCCATCCTTTTTGGGTATAAGAAAATAAAGGGAATAGACTCCTGTGCCCTGTTGTAGTAATGGCACAAGTTCTATTGCTCCTTTGCTTAGGAGAGCTTGAACTTCCTCTTTGGACAGTTTTTGATGGTCTGTTGACATTTTGTGGGTGGAAGGTGGAATGTTTGGAGGTGTTGAAGTGAGCTCCAGACAATAACAATTTTGGATAATATCCAACACCCATTGAACGGATGTGATACTTATCCATGCAGAAGAAACTGCTGTAGTCTTCCCCCGACAGGTGCTGTGTGATCGGGGTAATGGTGGGCAAGTCAAGGCTTGGTGGCGGTGGAGCGTTTATTAAAACCTCCTCTGTCTCTATGATGGATTCCTCTGTAGGACCCCCTATAGTATCCTCTAGGAGAGGATGCTTGATTCTGTGGTTAATTGTAAGAGGTGGATGTCTCAGGGGAGGTTGTTTTAGATCCTCCACGATAGGAGGAGTGGCGAAAGGAGCCCCATTGTGATTGTGTTTGCAGCGCTCCCATTGCTTTTGCAGTCTCGTTATATTTCTGTATTTTTTTCTAGGAGAGTATCCACCTATGGCCCAAAAAGATGTTCGCCATCGAAGGTGAGAGCTAATAAGTTTTTGCTGAACCTCTGGCTTGAAGCCAGTTACCCTTAACCAGTCATCTTAATAGAAGGCTGGAATTAATACCCCTAGGTGCTGTGTCGGCTGAATCCAGGGCACACTGTATATTTGTATTAGATATAAGTTTCCCCTCTGATACAATTTGGTATGCTCTTTTCTTATGTTCTTCTGAGAGGTACTGAAGTATCTCCCCCATTTCATCCCAATGTGCCCTATCATAGCGTGATGAGAACAATGGAGTTGGCAATTCTCCAATCGTTGGCTGACTGTGCTGCCACCCTTTTGCCAGCTGCGTCTATCCATTTACTCTTTGTCTGGTGGGGGAGCTTCACCAGTTGTTTGAGAGTTTGCCCGCTTACGAGCAGTGGTCACCACTAGAGAGTCTGGTATGAGCTGACTTTTAATGTTTGTAGGGTTACTGGGGAAGGTTTATATTTGTTATCGACCCTAGGAGTAATAATCATGGATCTGACCAGGTCGTTAAAAATATTTGTGGTGTGCCTGAACATTCGTTTAAGCATGGGAGGGTACTGCGTGGAACGCTAAGTGGAAGAGAGAGTTTCGAAGAGAAAGTCGTCTTCCAGTGTCTCAGTGTTGAGTGTCACCTTATGAAAAGTAGCTGCTGGTGGATTTGAGTCATATGCCCTCCAGTCGTCTTGTGGTGGTAATGAATGCTGGTCATCATTCCCCTCATCCCCTGTGAAGAAATGTAGTGAGCCCTCTGGTGAATCCACGGGGTCATGAATTGGTAACTGTTGTGGTGATGGAGTATGTATAGCATAGATTGGAGGAGGGCCAATGCGAAGTGGGCTAGTAGCCTTGTCCTCTTTCTTCTTTTTTTAGCCAACAGGGAGATCTATGGTCTCTTCAAAAGAAAGTTGTCATTTTGCAGGCTGTGCCTCTTCCCTTGAGGCACAGGGTCAGACTGATTTGCATATGGTCATGTCTGAACTGGGGTGGTGGAGTGAGCTAAAGAATGATGATGGATTAAACCCAGATCAGTTGACTGGGGGTGAGTGTTTGATTGGCTCAAACGTTCCGTCCATCATCCCCTTTGTATCGCTTTGTTCGCCCTAAGTTGGCGGGGGTATGCCCAGACGTGGGTCCCTTGCTCACTTTGCCACTGGATTCAAGCAAGCCTGGCTGATGACGGCTGAAATGCCAGAAACCGGTCCTAGGATGCTTGTTTCCGGTCCAGGGAAGACATGGCTTGGCAGTTCGGGCTGGACTGTTCCCATGAGGCACAGGGTCAGACTGATTTGCATATGGTCATGTCTGAACTGGGGTGGTGGAGTGAGCTAAAGAATGATGATGGATTAAACCCAGATCAGTTGACTGGGGGTGAGTGTTTGATTGGCTCAAACGTTCCGTCCATCATCCCCTTTTGTATCGCTTTGTTCGCCCTAAGTTGGCGGGGGTATGCCCAGACGTGGGTCCCTTGCTCACTTTGCCACTGGATTCAAGCAAGCCTGGCTGATGACGGCTGAAATGCCAGAAACCGGTCCTAGGATGCTTGTTTCCGGTCCAGGGAAGACATGGCTTGGCAGTTCGGGCTGGACTGTTCCCATGAGGCACAGGGTCAGACTGATTTGCATATGGTCATGTCTGAACTGGGGTGGTGGAGTGAGCTAAAGAATGATGATGGATTAAACCCAGATCAGTTGACTGGGGGTGAGTGTTTGATTGGCTCAAACGTTCCGTCCATCATCCCCTTTTGTATCGCTTTGTTCGCCCTAAGTTGGCGGGGGTATGCCCAGACGTGGGTCCCTTGCTCACTTTGCCACTGGATTCAAGCAAGCCTGGCTGATGACGGCTGAAATGCCAGAAACCGGTCCTAGGATGCTTGTTTCCGGTCCAGGGAAGACATGGCTTGGCAGTTCGGGCTGGACTGTTCCCATGAGGCACAGGGTCAGACTGATTTGCATATGGTCATGTCTGAACTGGGGTGGTGGAGTGAGCTAAAGAATGATGATGGATTAAACCCAGATCAGTTGACTGGGGGTGAGTGTTTGATTGGCTCAAACGTTCCGTCCATCATCCCCTTTTGTATCGCTTTGTTCGCCCTAAGTTGGCGGGGGTATGCCCAGACGTGGGTCCCTTGCTCACTTTGCCACTGGATTCAAGCAAGCCTGGCTGATGACGGCTGAAATGCCAGAAACCGGTCCTAGGATGCTTGTTTCCGGTCCAGGGAAGACATGGCTTGGCAGTTCGGGCTGGACTGTTCCCATGAGGCACAGGGTCAGACTGATTTGCATATGGTCATGTCTGAACTGGGGTGGTGGAGTGAGCTAAAGAATGATGATGGATTAAACCCAGATCAGTTGACTGGGGGTGAGTGTTTGATTGGCTCAAACGTTCCGTCCATCATCCCCTTTTGTATCGCTTTGTTCGCCCTAAGTTGGCGGGGGTATGCCCAGACGTGGGTCCCTTGCTCACTTTGCCACTGGATTCAAGCAAGCCTGGCTGATGACGGCTGAAATGCCAGAAACCGGTCCTAGGATGCTTGTTTCCAGTCCAGGGAGGACCTGGCTTGGCAGTTCGGGCTGGACTGTTCCCATGAGGCACAGGGTCAAGACTGATTTGCATATGGTCATGTCTGAACTGGGGTGGTGAAGTGAGCTAAAGAATGATGATGGATTAAACCCAGATCAGTTGACTGGGGGAGAGTGTTTGATTGGCTCAAGCGTTCCGTCCATCATCCCCTTTTGTATCGCTTTGTTCGCCCTAAGTTGGCGGGGGTATGCCCAGACGTGGGTCCCTTGCTCACTTTGCCACTGGATTCAAGCAAGCCTGGCTGATGACGGCTGAAATGCCAGAAACCGGTCCTAGGATGCTTGTTTCCGGTCCAGGGAAGACATGGCTTGGCAGTTCGGGCTGGACTGTTCCCATGAGGCACAGGGTCAGACTGATTTGCATATGGTCATGTCTGAACTGGGGTGGTGGAGTGAGCTAAAGAATGATGATGGATTAAACCCAGATCAGTTGACTGGGGGTGAGTGTTTGATTGGCTCAAACGCTCCGTCCATCATCCCCTTTTGTATCGCTTTGTTCGCCCTAAGTTGGCGGGGGTATGCCCAGACGTGGGTCCCTTGCTCACTTTGCCACTGGATTCAAGCAAGCCTGGCTGATGACGGCTGAAATGCCAGAAACCGGTCCTAGGATGCTTGTTTCCGGTCCAGGGAAGACATGGCTTGGCAGTTCGGGCTGGACTGTTCCCATGAGGCACAGGGTCAGACTGATTTGCATATGGTCATGTCTGAACTGGGGTGGTGGAGTGAGCTAAAGAATGATGATGGATTAAACCCAGATCAGTTGACTGGGGGTGAGTGTTTGATTGGCTCAAACGTTCCGTCCATCATCCCCTTTTGTATCGCTCTGCATGAGGCGGGCTGGTGAGAATTCTTCCTTTATCAGGGTGAATCAATAAATGTTTTTGCCAATAATCCAGCTGCTGATTTAACTTCTCAAGTACTGGTTGTACAGTCATGGCGAACAGCCATTACAACGCGGCTGTTTCACCGCAAGTCATTACATCGCATGCGTTACAACGCATGCGATGTAACAACGCATAACCATTACTACGCATACCATTACATCGCATGCGCTTTTACAACGCATGCGATGTAACGGCTATCCACATCGTTGTGAGGAAACTGAGGCTCTTCCGTTTCCTCACAACAATGTGCACCGCCCCTTAGACGATGCTGGAACCACGAGGAGCAAGAGGTAAGGGGGATTAGGGGTAGGGAGAGGGTCGTGCTGGGAGTAGTGTTTCAGTATACGGACCGGACTGGGGGGCGGGGGAGGGTCGTGCTGGGGGTAGTGTTTTAGGGTTTAGGGTAGTGTTGTGGTGTTTGTGTAGTGTAGGGTAGTGTTTTAGGGTAGTGTTGGGGGGTCGTGCAGGGTAGTGTTTCAGTGTAGGGACCGGACTGGGGGGCGGGGGAGGGTCGTGCTGGGGTAGTGTTGGGGGGTCGTGCAGGGTAGTGTTTCAGTGTAGGGACCGGACTGGGGGGCGGGGGAGGGTCGTGCTGGGGGTAGTGTTTCAGGGTTTAGGGTAGTGTTGTGGTGTTAGTGTAGGGTAGTGTTTTTGGGTTTCGGGTAGTGTCGGGGGGTCGTGCAGGGTAGTGTTTCAGTGTAGGGACCGAACTGGGGGGCAGGGGAGGGTCGTGCTGGGGGTAGTGTTTTAGGGTTTAGGGTCGTGTCGGGGGGTCGTGCAGGGTAGTGTTTCAGTGTAGGGACCGGACTGGGGGCGGGGAGGGTCGTGCTGGGGGTAGTGTTTTAGGGTAGTGTTGTGGTGTTTGTGTAGTGTAGGGTAGTGTTTTAGGGTTTAGGGTAGTGTCGGGGGGTCGTGCAGGGTAGTGTTTCAGTGTAGGGACCGGACTGGGGGAGGGGGAGGGACGTGCTGGGGGTAGTGTTTTAGGGTTTAGGGTAGTGTTGTGGTGTTTGTGTAGTGTAGGGTAGTGTATTAGGGTTTAGGGTAGTGTCGGGGGTCGTGCAGGGTAGTGTTTGAGTGTAGGGACCTGACTGGGGGTCGGGGGAGGGACGTGCTGGGGGTAGTGTTTTAGGGTTTAGGGTAGTGTTGTGGTGCTTGTGAAGTGTAGGGTAGTGGTTTAGGGTAGTGTTGGGGGTTGTGCAGGGTAGTGTTTCAGTGTAGGGACCGGACTGGGGGGCAGGGGAGGGTCGTGCTGGGGGTAGTGTTTTAAGGTTTAGGGTAGTGTTGTGGTGTTTGTGTAGTGTAGGGTAGTGTTTTAGGGTTTAGGGTAGTGTCGGGGGGTCGTGCAGGGTAGTGTTTGAGTGTAGGCACCGGACTGGGGGTAGTGTTTTAGGGTTTAGGGTAGTGTTGTGGTGTTTGTGTAGGGTAGTGTTTTAGGGTAGTGTCGGCGGGTTGTGCAGGGTAGTGTTAGGACTGGGGGTCGAGGGAGTGTCGTGCAGGGTTACTAAAATAGGGTTTAGTGTAGGGCAGTGTAGTGTCACTTACCTTTCATACTTTTACCATGAGTATACCTTTACCACGCATGCCTTTGTGTTGTAATGGCATGCGTGGTAAAGGAATATGCGTGGTAAAAGTATGCGATGTAATGGCATGTCGTTGTAATGACAACGCGTAGTAATACCCGCGTTGTGATGGCACGGGTTGTATTACTATGCGTTGTAATGAGTCATATTCACAGTCATTGGCGAATGTGACGCAGCGGTTTGTGTTTCCGGCTCCAACCCCGTTTTATCTCCCGTTAATTTCGGTGATGAGGGTTTTGGTTGTGAGGCCGTCCATTTCGGTGCCGAATATGGTTGTTTTTTCGGGTCCGAAGACGTCAGTGCCGAAAACCTGTAGCGTCTGCCTTGGGAAGTTTTGGTGCAGAAAGTGGGTCAATTCCGAGGTGGAGGGTTTCGGATCAAGGACTTGATGTTAAGGCTGTTTCTTCGGAGCCTAGCAGAGGCTAGGAATGCCAGAAGCAACCAGTCGGTGCGGACTATGTCCCGTAAGCATTGGTGGCCCAACAGCAGACCTTTGGGGCTTTGTTGGTGCTGGCTGTGGTCTGAGTGGAGGCCGACGGTGCATAGTACTCACAGTTTGTTTTCCTGACGTGAAGTTATCATGTTCTGCATCCGACTCTGAGCTGTGGTCTGGAGATAGGTTACCCTCATCTGTAGCCGACAGGTGTGGCTCCATTTCAATTTCCTGTTTTTCCGAACCGAAAATGTCCAGAGTATCTTCAATGCTGCGTCGAGACATTTGAAGTCTTCTAGCTTTCCAATCTCGCAAAGCCTTTTTAGATCGAAACGACCTTCAGGCGTCACAGGTCTCTTCTCAATGATCTGGAGACAAGCACAAATTACACACCTCGTGTAAATCTGTGGGTGGGAATTTTGCATGACATGAAGGATAAAATCTAAAGGGTGTCCGTTTCCTCACCCCTGGACGTTTTTCAGAAAGAACATCGAAGAGAGATTCCGCTCTGGAGGGCGAAGGCCCCGAGTGGGCGTGATCAAATAGAGTCCCCAAGATATGTCTGAAAATAGTGATTGAAGCGCGAGCCAAACAACACCGACGGTAGTAGGAAGTATCCCGATGACTGTGTCTAACCGTAGCAGAGCAGCACGCAACCAAACCAGACGGCGAAAAAAACAAAACAATCCAACACTGGAGTCGAGGACCATGTACATTGAAAGGAAGAGGAGGAGTCACTACACCTTGTAGGAAGCTGGCTCTTTATGTGATATATCAAAAATCCCATATACTGTGTAAAGAGTCCAGGGGCTCCCTTATGAGTGGACAGGGGCTTGCTATTCAATTTCAAAGTGCTATATTAAGGGGTAGTGTGGTCGAGCAGCCTTAGGCTTAACACAGAGGATTGCAAGACATTTGCAAAACACACGCAATGATTCATAAATGACAATACTACTCAAGAAGGAGATCCACACCAATTTATAGAAATACCAAGTACCTTTATATATGATTTGGCATCAGAGAAAAACGTTTAGGTAAGTACGTTTTTAAAATACATTCTTTTCACTTTAAAAAGTGGACACGATGCAATTTCTGAGTTCTGCAATGTTATTCTATGGAAGGAAGAACAAGTTCTGCAAACAAGTACAGTAAATCGACTTACAGGACTAATCTCCAGGATTAAGGTGAGTGGTAGGCAAGATACAAGGCAGCACCAACAGTACATCACCAGTGGCATGAGGGCGGCCGGGTGCAGGATGCAAATCAGCATCGGAAGCCCAATGCGTTTCAATGGGGATCGTCACTGTAAAAAGAGGCTGCAGGCTCTGGCTAGGAAGCCAGTCGGGCTGAACCAGCAAGAGGGCTCAGGCCTTGCTTGCTTGGGGATGGGGGGCTACTTTGGTCCTCTTCTTTAATGCCCAGGGACGACAGGTGCAGGGGTGTCCTTAGGCATTGGGTTTTTCCTTAGGAGCAGTCGCGGTTGAGGGGGGCTGTGTGCAGAGGCTGCAGGCGACGTAGGGGAGTCCAGAAGGGGTGAAACCACAATGGACTCGAGCTCTGGGGAACTTTGTTGGCACCGGTGGCGCACTTCAACTCTGGCCAGAGGCAATGGTTGCAGTGGTGGCTTTGGGTGTCAGGTTTTGGAGGTTCCAGAGGCCTCAGAGTCTTCTCTTTTGGAGATTCTTTAGAACAGATCCACTGTTCACAGGAGGTCTTGAGTCTTTCGAATGCAGGCAGTCCTCCCAAGTTTCTAGAGTCACAGCTGCAGGATGAGTCGACTTTGGTGCTGGTTTTGATGAGGAAAACAGACAGGTCGGCAGGGTTGGTACCAGCTCAGCTGCTTCTTGTCTCTTCTCGGCTTTTGTGGCTATTCAGTGTCCTCTCTCTTCTAAGGTCTTCAGGATCTGCTTATCTGGTGCCAGGGACTCCCCTAAATACTGAATTTAGGGACGTTAGGGGAGTGTAGGGTAGTAGCCAATGGGCTACTGACCCTTGGGGTCACTACGTCCTCTATATCACCACTTCCTGTGGGAAGTGGGCATAACCCTGTCCTAGAATTCCTAAGTATGCCATCACAAAGATGGCTACTTCTGAAAAATCGTGTCCACCTTGTCTTAGGGGTGGTACTAACCTGGAGGTGGCACCCCTACCCGACTAGCTAATTTTATCGCCTGCCCGGGTGCCAAGGGGGTTTTGGACAAAGGGGGTGGATTCCTCTCCTGTGAGAGGAGCCAGATTTGCATTTCAATGGCAGCAACCTCTTTAAAGCTTGCGGGCCCAAGGAGGCTAATCAGGAGGTCATCCTGTGGGAGCGGGTGTTACTCCTTCTTCCCAGACAGGCTTTTGTTCTGGGTCTCCTAAGAGCAAAAGGCTCTCACCTTAGGTCAGAACAGCGACTCGGGTGGCAGGCTGGCAGAAACTAGTCAGCAAGGACACCAGAGGCTAGTAGGTTTTACTGGGGCACCTCTAAGGTGCCCTCCGTGTGCATGTATTCGTAAATCCAACACTGGCATCAGTGTGGGTTTATCAATATGAGATGTTTGATACCAAACATCCCTATTTTCAGTGAAGCCATCATATATATATTTTTTTTACGGAGTTTTATATAGCGCGAACTTGACCCGAAGGATTGAGATATCAGAGCGCTTTACATAGCACCAGTTGCGTTACATGAGGACACATTCATTTTTGTTAGGCACGGGGAGATTAAGTGATTTGCCCAGAATCACAGGATGTTCAGCGTCAATGCCGAGACTCAAACCCAGTTCCCCAGATTCGAGGTCGACCGCCCTAGCCATTAGGCCAACTCCTCTACCCATATAGCTGTTGGACTTGTTTTCACCAGTGTCCAGTACAGGTTTAAAATGGCTTCCCTGTGCACTTGCACCGGCAGTAATAGGACTGATCAGCACAGGGCCCTATCTGCTCATGCAGGTATGCCCTCACATGTAATATTCAGCACCCTGCATTAGGGCTGTTAGGCCTGCTGTAAATATTACATGCAGTGGTAGAAGACATGGCTCACAGGAATGTGTGACATGTCGTGTTTTCACTTTGGTCAGCACCAAGACACGCAGCCTGCGATAGAAGCCCTGCATGTAGTTGGTGAGGGGTCCCTTAGGGTGGCACAATTCGTGCTGCTGCCCTTAGGGGCCCTCTTTAGTACCTCAGGCCCTAGGTACCAGGGGTACAATTTACTAGGGACTTGCAGAGGGTGCTAAAGGTTTTGCCAATTGGGGGAGCAATTGTACAGTTTTGGGAAAGGGCTCTGGCACTGGGGACCTGGTTAGCAGGAACCCAGTACACTTTCAGTCGAAATCACATCATTTACCATGCATAAAGTGGGGATGACCAAATCAAAACGGTGCACTTTCCTACCATGACTCGAAAGACTTATTCAAAGAAAAACAACTTGCACACTTCCGAGCCCAACACTAGATGGCAGACTTATGCTAAGCATGTGTATATACAGCCATACATGCCATCAAACATGCATACATACATCTATATATATATATATATTTATATTCACACACACAGTGGCAGTCGCCACTGTGTAGTTATAGTTAGGCCATTTGTAAAAATGGCTAAACACTTTGCCACTTTCTAGCTCAGCGTGGATGGCACTGTGCTAATCCTATGCCTAAAAGGTTTGCTAGAAAAACAGACATTTGCGGTGAGCAGATTCTGAGTGTCACTGGTGTTGTAGGGCGCTCTATGTAGGACCTTCTCTCCATCAAAACTTGGAAACTATCCAGAGCTCCTTGCTTCCTTGTTTGCATAATTTACGCAACACTCTAAGCCTGAAAAGGTAGCACGCACACGCACGCGTGTGTACGTGTACACACACACACACACACACACACACACACACACACACCCCCCCCCCCCAATGGCAGGGTACCCACCCTCTCACCTTGCGTCTCAAGTCCTTGTTGAACTCGTGGATCTCAACCAGGGAATCCAGTGTGGGGTTATTTGCCAAAAGGCCCCCGTCCAGGAAGCGACCGTTGGGTCGAAAATAGGTAGGTGCTGCGCCACTAGAACGAGCTGCCCGCCAGACCAGCTGATCTGAGTGGAAAAGAGAGGTAGAATGTGGTAGGAGTGCAACACCCAGCCCTATCAATGCACCTCAGCCATAACCTGCAGCATCCCTATGCCTGTGTTCACATACAGTTATTCCTGCAGTGTAAGAATTCTCTCCCATGATCTATGTACTTGTTAAATACAGTCTGAACTGTCTGCATACTTGCTTATAGGATCATACAGAGGTTTTGTACAAATGCAGCTAGTTCAGTAGAATCATGTGGGTCATTACCCCGATGTTATTGCCTTCACCCTCCAAAACAGGTCTTTAGTCAATTAGTATTACAAACTTAACACAATGAGGAACTACTGCATACAGCAACAAACTTGTTTTGTGTCCTTTACTAACAAGAAACATTTACATCCTTTGTACAACACAGGTGAAGGAATGTGTGAGCATTATAGTTACCAGCACACGGATTGCTACAACACTGGCTGACAGAGTATACGTATATTTTGAATGTACTACCTCATGAGTGGGAGTATGAACTTCACTAGGGTTGGTAAATTACTGGACTGAAGGTGTGGCACTTTTGTTTGAAGATGGACCTACGGCTCTTGTACTGGGCTATACACAAATGTAGTGAAGGCCTAAGTGTAATGGTATTCTCGCAGTTTGGTAAACATATGCTTGAGTCTGCCTAAGATTGGTGAAGCACATGTAGAGGGCCTGGCTTACAATTGGGGTGGTGATGTACACAACTGGTGTAGCTCATTTATGGTTGTATGACGACAACGCAGGGAAATACTTTGCATGCCTTTACAACGCATTTTTACCCCGCATTTGTTTTAGAACGCTTATGTTTTTGTAATGCATGCCATTACCATGCGTTGTTTATAAATATAAAAACAATGTATTTGTGGGGGGAGACCCCAACGCCCCCCAACCTACCTTAAATGCATGGTAAAAGCATGTGTTGTAAATGCATGTACGTGGTAAAAACATGTGTGGTAAAAAATGTGTGTTAAAGGCACAACGTGGTAAAGACCTCGTTGTAAAGGCTGTTTCCCACATTTATAGGGCTGTATCCATGCTCCAAAGGGAAGGCCTAAGGGTGGTTAAACTCTTGTAGAAGAGTTGGATCAATGCTCAGGATGGTGGCGGGGTAATGAAAAAATTCTTGTACTGTGTGGACGTACGCTCAGGGGCTGTGATGAGCTGGAATGTGGCAACTCTCTGGTATGGTGGGTCCTTCCCAGTCTGTGGTGGATCGTAGTTCCGGAACAAATGCAGCTCAGCAGGATGTCGGTCTGCCAGCACCCCTGTCACCATCACCCTAGAGGCATACAGAGAGCATTAGAGAAGCATATTCCTTCAGTAAAGGTTACTGTTCAATGCAAGATAAGAGGGTTACTCAATTAGCATACCAGAGAGTGAAGAGCAGTATCAGGTTAATTTCATTTACCTCAGCCACAGCATACCAACTGCCAATTCCTGAGCACGCAGGCTCCTCACTCTATATTATAGAACTTCGTGACGGCAAGGTTTCACTGTTCTAGTCTATTCTACAATGTTCTGGTATTTTCGACAGTGCAAACAACATGGGTGACAGACAGATACTACATTTACATAACATATGAACCCACCAGGGCCTCCCCCAGTTTAAGGACAGAGAGCAATGTGCTCTACAAAAGTGCTGGGGAGACCATTATTGTTGTCATTTCAAATATACGTCAGGAGGGCAAAAGAGATGAATGAGACTACACAAATGTGAGGTCTAGGTAACAAATACAGTAGTGTAGCAGATTCACTAGATCATAAGGCTCGGACCTCAGGCAGAAAGGAATGCATGAAGATCCCCGTGCAGTGGCACCCCTGCATGGAAGGGTTGGTTTGCTTTGCTCCATAGAGGGATCGGTCACCAGGTGCTAGTATTTAAGCGTATACAACAACGGCCAAAAGGCCTAAAGGGTGGAGAGGTATTTTCCACACAATATGGGGAATTTTTTGTGTGGAACCTCCAGGGAAAGATACGTCCTCCCAAACAGTATACAATGACCACAAAGTATCCAACCCAGTAGAGACTTGCAATTAAGGTGTAGGCACAGTTCTCTATCAGTAGGTGATCTAATCAACTGCTACTACCACTATTGGGAGCAGTACCTCTTTGTATAGTAATGGTCCTATGACCCTAAAGTACTTTAGGGTCATAGGACCATTGTATCTTGGGAACACCCTTCTTTTGTTTTTAATAGCCACCACCACTCCATATTAAAGGGATACCTGGAGTTTCTGGTGGTTTTTTAATCTTTAGCCCCCCTGGCCTTTTCTCATAAGTGCTCCCTGAAATACGGTTGAGCCCACCCTGGCCTTTAGAAGCCAGGGTGAACCCGATGATGAAGCATGACACTACTAGAGTGTGTGAGGGTTACTATACAAAGAGGTACTGCTCCCAATAGTGGTAGTAGCAGGTGATTAGATCACCTACTGATAGAGAACTGTGCCTACACCTTAATTACAAGTCTCTACTGGGTTGGATACTTTGTGGTCATTGGCTAGTATTTAAGCAACATGTGCGTTTAATTGAGACAGCACGTCTCCTACGCTAGTGAATAAGAACTAACAACCCGAAACCCTTGCTGTGCATTTTGGAACTATAGACACTATTTCAAATACACTGGGAACAGAAGGGTTCTGTAAGGAAGCTGACAGAGGCAGACTAATAAAATGTACTACCCCAGTACCGGGAGATGGCATGATGCAAACTTCAAACTTGGTTGGCGGAGCATTTGATTGCCAAATAACCTCTTTCTCTCGCTCAGGGGCTCCAACCAGAGTTCTGGGAAGTTTCTCGAGAGGGGCAATTCATCATGGTGAGGTGTCTCCTGACTGGCAGGCCCACCAGCTTTTCAAACAGAATGTTTTAACGGGTGACCCTTTTCTAAATTAAACATCATATACCATAGATTCAACGCCATATAGTGGCTGGGTCTGGAATGGTGTCTTAAAAGTTTTACCTTTAAGTATTGTCCATAGGCGGAGTCATGGTGACTCATTATGACATCAACAGTAAGTACACTATACCCCACTACAAGACCCCCATTTTAGATTCTTTTTCTCCCATTGATGGTTAAGAAGAAGGTAGAAGAGCTCCAAAAATTTCAAAGACAAATTCTACAGTTACTGCCAGAAATCTGAGCTGAAGACACAAGAATGACACCAATGATGAAATCGAAATTAGATTGTGATGTTGACAGACAGGTTTTTTCCCATTTTGTTCTGTTGCCTTTGTGTCTATTCAGCGCTATTTTGAGGATAGTTACAGAGAATAGACCATTAAAAGTTTGTCCAAATTGTCATCCAAAATTTGCATTGAAAGAAGAGCATTTAGTCAGTATGTTTTGACCACTTAGAGATCACAACCCAGTTAGCTGGTATGTATGCACATCTTGTATCCCAAAGAGTTTGAAGAATAAGGAGAAGCAGAGGTTAACACATTGGGCTATAATTGAAACGCCTAAAAAGAAAAGGTTACTTCCTTGTAATCTTAGTTCTGCATTGTAGAAATCTTCATCGAAGCCATCAACATGAGAATAACACACTGCTGCCGGCGTGGACCCTGGAGCACTTTTCACAGATCTATTGTCCACTGAAATGTTAAGCCAGGGTGCCAGTGCCCATAAAAGAACAGCACCTGTTAGGAAGCCTTTCAAGAGGCTAATTTGTTTCCTGAACATATTTTGTCAAACTACAAATGACAGGTTTCAAGCCTGTATTTCAGCACCTGTGGCGCAATAAAGTGCTAAAGTATAAAATGGTAAGGAAAAAATGTAGTCTCTTAGGTTTACATTGAGAACTGTGAAAAAGTGTCCTGTCCCTTTTGGCTTCAGCAGCTTCCTCTACCCATGGTACATTGTACTGATAGTTACCTCACAGCGCCAGGTATTATTTTTTACAGAAACTCGTCTGTGTGTCCGCAACAATGGAATTTGCTGCTTGAATACGTTGCAAAGTGTTTTTTTACCTATTGTTGCATCAGCTTGTGTGTCTCAGTGCCTAATGAATGTATATACTGATGTCCATGCTGCAGAGGTAAGCATATGCTACATTCATAAACGGTGCTGAAGTGGCTGTTGTTCCTTTGGTAGAGAAAGGGTAAGATTTCCCTGGGAGGGGTTTGCCTGCTAATTGCTAAGATTGTGGTAATGCAAGCCATTATCCATCTAGCAATGGATTGTTTAGATGTTACTAAACCTTGCCTAAAATGGACAAAATTTACAAACAGCTGACTTAATTTTCTCAGAGATCGAGAAGTAAGGCGGTGCCACCGCCACGCCGTCTCAGAACAGTGAGAGTGGTAGGAAGGGGCCCAAGTCCCACTCAAATTTCTTGTGTTTTTTCTTCAAATTACCTAATGACTCTGATCAAGAGGAAAACCTACTTCTGGATCTGGAATGGGACAGAACTTTCGGCTTCCGAGCAGTCGTACCGCAAAGTCTTCAGGTGCATGGAAATGTTGAGTTTCACCTCACGCATGGCCTTCGGATTTGTCGTACACACAATCCCTGCAGGTCTCAGGCCTTTGAGTCATGATTCGACCCCAGGCATCACAGCCAAACCGGACGAGGGTGTGTCACAGACATTTGTTTGCGACAGTCTCTACAAGGATGTTTCCCTTGCATACTGTTATAAAAAAGTTTGTGATAATAGGAGTCTCAAAGAGACAGGTGGGAGCTACAGATCAGGAACTGAGGTCTGCACTTGGCGCCACCTGCTGGCATGCAGAGGTACTGCTGAAAAGTTTCCGGATCCAGTCTGAAGTCTGGGAAATATGCAACAGGTGAAGAATCTGGGGCTAGCAGTCTGTGTCAGAAACTGAATTTTCATAGCATTAAACACATGAACTATCTTTGCCAGATACAGAGTTTTCGAAGGATGAGGAAGCAGAAGTAGCAGAAGAGACAAGTCAGCGACTCTGATGTGGAAGAGATCAACACAGAATATCTGTGTTCCACTTACCAAGAAAATTGTACATGAAAAGCTGAAAGACTCTAGGTCGTCAGAACCTTATGTGAAAAAAAGGCATTCAAACCTAAAGAGAGGCTTTCGATAGCAAAACATTCCCTAGTGGAGTAATCATTCAAATGTAAAGATAAAGATCCCTCTTGATCAAAACCACACGACACTGGTAGGGAAAAGAAAAGATGCTCTAACCCAACTTCAAAGCACAAACAAATTTGAAAAATGGACACGGAAATACAAAAGAAAACATTTAGAGGTTGTCAAGCAGAACAAAAAAATCAAAGAGGGAAGGGGGTGGGTTAAATTGCTCACCTGGGTTTCCGGACGTCAGTCATTTTGGTATCTTCACCAAACTCCCGTTTTAGAAACTCCTCAAGAGGTGCCGACTCATAGGGGCGCGAGCCTTTGAATACCTCATCCTTCATGCGAAAGTACAGACAGCGCAGGTACTCCATGGACTTACCTGAGAGGGGGGGATGTGAAATGCACAACAGGTAAGTCCAGGCACAAGGACAAGAGGGGGGCCAATATACACAGAAAATAACAATAGAGCATGGGACTCAAAGAAGGAAGGGCATTCAAAGAGGGAAAAAAACAAGAGTCAGGGATGGTTCTACAAAGAGTGTGCGCATACAGAGAGAGAGAGAATCAAAGGAGCCTAGAGAAGAAGGAACCTATAACTAGGGAGAGAAGAAAGTCCACAGAAATAGGGGTCTACAGAGTGGATGAGTAGATGGGCAGAAGCAGAGAAACAGAAATATTCCTACATGGAGGTGGAAGTGAGGGGTTTACGGAGGAAAGGATGGGCTAAAGAAAAGAAGAAAGAAGGGAGGGAGGGGTAAAGTGAGGGGTGTGGGCTAATGCTATGGAGGATGTATGGAAAAGGGGGGAGCCTACAGAAAGGGAGGGGCATGAAGAAAGGAATGGGCATGAAGGGTGGCAGTGGCATATAGAGAAGGGCCCTCTATCGAGGTAAGAGCCTCCCAAGATGGAGGAGCACTAGGAGAAGGAATGTATACGAATATGGAAGCATATAGTAAGGTGGAGTTTTTACAGAAAGGTGGAGACAGAAGAATACATAGGGACAAAGGAAGCATTCAGAAAGAAGCCAATGGAAAGGTCATAGGAGAGAAAAACATCTACACATAGAGTCCCACAGAGGGGAGCCTACAGAGATGGGAGTTCAGAGAGCAGTAAAAACTAACAATAGAGTTGATTCCCTACAGGACAACGTGGGATCCAAGCAATACGGATAAGGGCTCATAGGGGAAGAGGTGCAAGCTTGGCAATCTAAGCAGTGGCCTACTTGCAACGCTGGGAGCCTAGCAAAAGAGATGGAAGTCTAGTGATACGGGCAGTGGCCATAAGGCAGAGATGGGAAACAACAAAGTGGTCTGTGGGTGGGTGGATAGAAAAGGGCTCGTAAACAAAGAATGTGGAGGCCAGAGTGATGGTCAGAGATGGAGAGACGTACAGAGAGAAGAAAAGGCTGACCGATACTGAGAGCCTGAAGAAGGAGAGACCTACAGAGAAAGTTCTCTATAGAATGGAGGAGTAGCTTTCAAAACAAAGGGAGAATTAAAAAAAAGGCAGAAGGTGACACAAAATTGTAGCCAATAAAGGCGTGTACACAGTATTCCTGCAAAAGCAGTCAGCAGTAAAATAGTCATACACACTCAGTCAGGGATGTAGTTTTCTAGCAGGACCTTGAGGGCAATGTGAGGTGGCTCCAAAGTAGAAACACAAATAGTTAAAAGAATGCAGCATCTGAGCACATGCATTCAGTGCATGCCGTCAGAGTGTAGCTACAAGCCGCAGTGGATAACCATGTGTAATTAGGGGGGGCACGGTATCTGTGTTTATGTGCCGCATAAGGCATGCTGTCCTTTTAGGTTCCATCAGGAGGGTGCCATGCACTTTCTGATTGTAGTTAGGGTTGGTATGCTTGCAAGTGCAGACAAGTGGCTCAGTGTCCTTACATATTTAGTCTAGGACATGTTTTTGAATGTGCTTTCTGAGGACTGTTCCTTTCATGCACAGCCAGCAGGCATAGGGATGCTTTTGCACAGTCAGGAGGCATAATGCAATTTTACGAGCAGCTAGGAAGTACAGGGTCCCCACATATGCAATCACAATGAGAAGCACCCTTGAATACCAAGGAAAAAGAACATGAAAAACTGTGCACTGTCAACGAGTGCAGAATGCGCAATGTACTTGCAAGCTCAGTCCAAGATGCACCATGTTCTAGCATGTGTAGCCCCCCCAATACTTACCATGCACAATGGCTAGTGCCAAGATGCCTCCAGTGCTGGTCCCAGATATCCAGTCGAAAAGCTCTCGCACTGGTCGGCCTGCTGCCTGTTCGATAGCTAGGAGAAGTTGGATCAGCACGAGCCCCCGGATGCCTCCGCCATCCAGACACAAGACGCGATCACACCTGTGGGAAGAGACAATGAGAATGCAGAATTCATGAGAGGACTCGGTCAATCACAGCAAACTGCCACCAGACACCGGTGAAACAGTGACACTCATGAACATATTAAGAGTTTAGGACAAGATCTAGCGGGTAAAACTTGGTACTGCTACTGCCGGATATTAGTCTCTCAAGATGTTTCCAGAGACCGCCCTATATACATGTTTGTATTTCATTATCTCAGAATTTCAATTGAATTAAGAAACAAATAAAAATATATGGCACTTTTTTTATTCTGTAGAGACTGCCAGCAAAAGAGTGCCTTTAAGTAATAGAAGCCATGAAGCAATCTTAATAAACACAGTTTAAGTGTTCAAATAAGAAGAAATCCAAACTCTAAACAATTATGCCTGAAATTCCATCACTTTAAATGTGACTTGTGGAGCATCAGGCGATCATTGGTTGAAAGAGAATGGTTTCAAACTATCACATTTCAAAAACCTGGTATGCTAATCAATACAAAACAAGAAATATTGATTTCAGTAATAAAAAGTCAGCATTTCCAAAGCAAAACCGAGAAAGACACATACCTAAATTGAGAAAAAGAAGTGTACATACAGGAAACGAACAAGGTTGGAGCACAAGTTTATTTACAGAAAATATTTCCCAGATAGGCCCTACTCATAACCCACACCCTTTCAACCCAATACAGCTAGAAATTAATGTAAAGTACATGCATTCTATCCCTCACTTGTTTTCCTTTGATTAGGTCCAGCAATTCACGTCAGGGTAAGGGCAGCAAATTGGTCAATCACACATGACACCTAAACAATTCCCACACTGCAATTCAACACTCTTCTAACCAGGCACGCCCCGTGGTATAGAGTGCTACATGTCCACGAATGCCCTTCAGCACTTTGTTAGGGGTATGAAGCGATATTCAAATGTAACTACAATATGTTGCAATGCGTTATAGCCCAACTCCTTCAGTGAATGGTTTCCAAGAACATAAAACCTTGGGCAAAGAGACTGATTAATCAGGCTTTTAGCTGTAATAGGTGCTTTTAGGAAGACTACTTATGGACAAAGGGAGGGCGTTGCACTACTTGGGTGCTAAACAGGGTAAGGAGCATCCTTTTATTCGGAGCACACCAAATAATGGGCACTATATATATAGGGATATAGTATCCCCGACATACATTACAGGAATATTGCAAGTCACTGAGGAGTTCCATATAAAGGAAGAAGACCGAAGGTTATGGAACTCCAAGGTAACTTGCAATATCCTCTTCATGTACACAAGGGGGTACTTTATCCCTTATAATACATGGTCACACCATCACCTTTCCCACAAACCACTTAAAACCTTGGTGCGTAGCTTTTTCATATGAAGAAGCGATCATGTTTGCAAACAAGAAGAATAAAAATAAAACCTCTTGTGCAAAATTTTACATTAACAACACCTGTTAGATAAGTGTTGCAAACCGATATTAGAAACAGTTCAACACAGGTCAGTTAAAAAAAAAAAAAAAGCGGCACTAGCTCGGAATGTGTAGAAAGATGCAGAAAGATTCTAGCTTTCCTCGAAGGAGTACAAAAAAATAAACATTCTCTCTGCTTGGCACTGTAAGCAATTAAAATAGAGCAGAAGAAAAAAAGCAACATTCCATTTTCATTGCTTTAAACAGCTGCTTTACTTATGCTCCGGGACCTGAACTGTTTTCACCTCGGCTGCTGGTATTGTGACGTCAGAACTCAACTATAAAAACCATATAATAGTTGAGTTCTGACGTCTTTTCTTTAATAATCGGAGACTTGGTGCGGCACAAGTCGCTGATTATAAAGAAATTAGTGACTGCCATTTATACAGGGATTACAGAATCCCATGTATTACAAGTTACTTACCTATAACTACAGCTTTGGTATCTTTTAAAAATTCTCATGCATTAAATTATTCCCCATCATCAGGCTAGGAATCCTTGTTTACAGACATACATTTAACATTGTTTCAGCCATACATCATGTGCAGTCTCTTCACTCCATTATGTGCTACAGTATCTGGCTATTGTGGTGGAGAGACCTTCATCTCCAATCCCGCAAAGATTTCTATAGCTCAGACTAACATAACAAAACATTCAAAATCAAGAAGCCTCATAACCAAGGGAGGATGGAGGGTCACATGTGAAACTATGAAACATACCAAGGCTTGGGAACTGCAATTGCAGGTAAGCACATTATTTATTCTCCAACACTGGATCTTATGAAGATTCATTTGTGAAATAGGAATTAACCTCCCGAAAGTTCAAGTTTCTGAACGCGGTAACCAGAGATATTGAACTGTAGAGCTTTACGGGTCATGCATGCAATTTTCAGTTGAATTTAAGTAGTACAAACAAAGTTTATGACTTAATGAAATGGCTTTTACAAGATCATAGTTTCAAAGTTTACTGAAAGTCTAGGCAGTAATGTTTAATGAATGCATGTGTGGAGGAAGTGCTGTCATTTTACAAATGTCTGTAAGAAGTAGATCAATAAAAGGCACCAAGTAGTGACCATGCCACTGGTAGAATTGCCTTGGACTCTGGTCCTCCGTGGACTGTCGACCTTGGCGTGGCACAGGTTAATGCATACTGTAATTTAATGGGAAATTCACTGTTGCGAAAAGTGCATGCCTTTATTAGTCCCGGGCTCACTGTGGCACTGGATTCAAGCTAGCCTGGCTGATGAGGGGTGATACCCCAAAACCGGTCCCAGGATGCTTGTTTCTGGTCCAGGGAGGACCTGTTTTGGCAGTTCGGGCTGGACTGTTTCCATGAGGAGCACGGTCAAGACTGATTTGCATATGGCTGGGTTGAACTGGGGTGGCATACTGAGCAAAAGAACAATGGATTTAACCCAGATCTCTTGACTGGTGGTGAATGTTTGATTTGTTCTGCATTCCGTCCATCAATTGTGTGTCTTTTGCTTTCTCCCCCTAAGTGCGCCAGGTATGCCCAGAAGTAGGTCCTAGGCTCACTGTGCCACTGGATTCAAGCTAGCCTGGCTGATGAGGGGTAATACCCCAAAACTGGTCTCAGGATGCTCGTTTCTGGTCCAGGGAGGACCTGGCTTGGCAGTTTGGGCTAGGGATGGACTTAACCCAGATCTCTTGACTGGGGTTGAATGTTTGATTTGTTCTGCATTCCTTCCATCAATTGTGTGTCTTTTGCTTTATTAGTGTTGGCAAATGAGACAGGCATCTGGTGTGCCTGAAGAAAGTCATTTGCTCTGTCCAAACAACATTTCAAACAACGCTAGAGGTTTAGTGAGTATAAGGCTTCCAGAATCAGAAGATGGCCAAGAAAACAATCATGGTAGGTGACATTTTTCATTCATTGAAACAACGTCTGCACCTTTAGTATGAAACTAGTTTAGTTTTATTTGCAAAGTTACTTAAAACCATTGCAGTACGTACAAAAAGTAAAAGCATTATATAAAAGATTGATTCGCAATGATAACATTTCATCATAATTAAACTGTAAAAACACTTCCGTTACAAGCAAGTTAAAAATACCAGTTTAAACGTACCAAGAGCAGCCACTATGAGTGCCCCAGTCAATACAGCGATTGTTACTCCCACTAACCAATTGAAATGAATTGTCCAACAGCCCCTTTGCCCCAAAAAAGCTTTAGTGACAATTTGGCATTTTTACCCTGGCTGCTTCAAGAAACCCAACTAATCTGGAGTTCAGTTGTGGTGATGCTGGATCGAAGCATGCCAGAACTGCTTGCCTCCTTGTCCAAATTCCCCTTTGGTTGAAGGGGATTTTTTAGCAGTTGCCTCCTTTCCTGAAGCATCTCCGTGCAAGAACATAGGGTATGGATGATGTCGCCCTGGCCATTTTTGCACAAACTGCATACTGTAAAAGTCTGCACCCTTTTCCATGGTGGAAGATGCTGCATGCATGGTATCACTCCAAGTCGTAGCTTTAAGAATTTTAATTTTTGTACTTTTGGATAGCCCAGGTTGAAGTATTTTTGGGGGGCTAAGATCTTATAAGAATTCAGAGTCATCCAGGCATGCGATCTAGCTGAAAAAGCTGCTTTATCCTCCACCAGTGACTGTTTTTTTCAGCGATTTCCAGACTAATTTCTTCAGAGATGAATGATGGCACTGTGTATTCCATAAGGGCTCCAGGCCTGTGTTTGCCAGTGCCTCCTGAAGATACATTCTTGCGGGCGAAATCTCCCTCTGTTGGAGATCTTGCCACAGAAGATGGTTTAGTGATTCAGGGGTTGATGTTCTGATTTTATTCCAGCAGTTAATATATGCTCCATATCTGGCCCAAGATTGCTTTAACAGGCCAAACTCCAGTCTAAGTTGCGCCAGGGAGGTGCAATTTGGGAGGCTGAACATGGTTCTATATGCTTTTACTAGTAAGTTATCCAAAAGATTGGCATCTCTCCCTCGCAAAGCTTCACTACCATAGGTGATTGTGGGTAGAATTTTAGCCTGTGCTACCATTAAAAGAGGGCTCAGCGTTGGTCCCAATAGTTTGGCTGCTAAACTTTTCATGGTTAAGGCAAGGATCATCCCTTTCCTTTTGATCTCTTCTTGTTGGCGGGTAAATGATCCTTCTTTATCTAAGTAGACACCCAGATACTTATAAGTCTCCGCTGATTCAATGTGTGTGCCGCCCAGGTGCCAGAGGTGCCTTTTTTTTCGTTTGTTGTTAATTGTCATGGTCCTGGTTTTGTTTAAGTTAATTGAAAGGCTATTTTCTACTGCATAGTCCTGCAATCCATTAAGGAGATGTTGCAAGCCGACTACAATATGGCTGAGCAGGACTACGTCGTCCGCGTATAGTAGGTTGGACAGAGTAGTGCCCCCCAGTCTGGGCGCATGGGAGTTACAGATGTTAAGTGTCTGTGGTAAGTCTGCCATAAATAAATTAAATAAGATAGGAGCCAACACGCAGCCCTGTTTAAGTCCTTTCGTTGTTTTTACTTTTATTGAGAGATGAAACCCTGATCCTAATTTCACCTGTACCCAGGTGTCGGTAGTATGAAACTAGAATTAGTCCTGAATGTAATATCTCCACGCAACTTGATGATAGACTCTTGAACTGAGAATGTCTGGATCTCTATAACATACATGGTGGACTTTACCACATCAGTTCCCAGGACAGCATTTGTAGAGACATCTTACAGGTAGGTTCAAATGGGTTCTTCATGAGTGCACCAGCACAGTATTAAACTCCACAGGTGTGGTTCTTTCACAAGAGATGGGAATATCCAAACAGTTTTTCATAAACTCCTCGATACCTCTGGATGACGCAAGAGACTGCATGTTAGGAGGCCTACTTTCAGACAGCTGCCAAATGAATTCTGACATTTTTTTAATGCTAAGTAGGTATTGGCCGTGAAACCTGCTCTGATTCCGAGAAGAATGATCTTAGAGCTATGAAAAATGTTCAAGGAGCTACACTTTAGGTATTAATCAGCTAGACTGTTAAGTGAGGGTCAAGTGCAGAGAGACTGGATTGCCATGAGAAACTGGCCATGGCTCCAAATTAACATCTTAAGGATTTTAAAACTCTTCCTCCCCCACAACGAATTCAAGTCTGCCATTCAAGCACTAATAATACCTAGGTTGGACTATGGAAGTGCCACACTCTGTGGCTTGCCCAGAACCAAAACAGCCCCCTTAAGGGCATACCTTAACGCTGCCGCAAGGCTCATCACTGGATCAAATAGAAATACTCACATCACCCCTGGTTTGAAATCCCTCAATTGACTCCCCTACGAAGCAAGACTTCAACCGAAAATTGCATGCATGATCCACACACCTCTACACTAAAATACCTCTGGTTACCTCGTTCAGAAGCTTGAACTTTCAGGAGGCCCCAGACCCTGTAGAAGCTCCAGCACTCTATTGCTTAAACCACAGAGTTTCTCCAAAACGAAAACCTACAACAGAGCCTTCTCTGGCATCGCCATGAGAATTTTGAACTAACTCCCCCCTGAAATAAGATTGAACCCCTCAACTACATCTATCAAGAAAGAAGTTAAACTACTATTTATGAACACATTTCTGCCCTAGACCCTAAGAACTCCTCTCTCCTAGCATATTATGACGTGTCTACTACACTCAGAATTACTGATATCTGGTCTATGCTATCTGTCTCTACATTGTGGTGACGCCGCCCTTATCTCGGGGTAGCCTGATGCTGTTCTTTTCTTGATTATGACATTATGATTATTGCTTGCTTCTTAGGTTATTGCCTTTTCTGATCTATCTGTATTAACATTATGGTGTCACCACTCTCTTCGGGGGTGTTGCCTTAACCTGTACTGTGCTACTTTTTGTAATTATTACTCGCTTGTCATGTTATTGTCTTTTAGACCTATCTGTTTTGACATTGAAGGGTCAATACCCTCTTCTGGGGTTTTGCCTTGTCTTCTGCCTGTTTATGACACTATGGGTTCTATATGTCTATGCTCCTTAACTGTAAAGCACTCCAATACCAGCAAGGGTCATGTTCGAGCTATATAAAACTTTTCAAATAAATAAATACAATAAATCGTGAAGCAAGTGTCTGGTCTGACCTGTCCCACATGCCTGTGAACCAAAACAGTCAGGCCCAACTCAGAGCCTTCAGTATAATTCTGCATAATTCTTTCTTCATTTTGTGCAGGGCCCCAAGGATCAGAAGGTTGGAAGTAAAGGGTACGCAAACATTTCAAACCAGGAAATCAAAAGCACTTCCTCAGATGTTCCTGGACCTCATGATCTGGTGCTGAAGAATGGTATTTTGTTTTCTCGGACATCACCAACAGGCTTATGAAAAAAGTCTATTTCAGGAATATGAACTGAAGTTGCCTACAATCAGATCAGAATTGTGAACGCCAATGTCTAGTCCGTTAACAGCATCTACCCATGTGCTATTAAGCATTGGAACAGTTTCTACCATCAGGTGCTATTACTTAATGTCAAAGGTTGTAGGCTTCCTCAGCCAGCACTGGTGACTTTGTGCCACCTTGTTTCCAACTATAGTATAGAAATTTCCACTTGTTTGGGTGAGATTAATGGCAAAAAGCCTTCAGGAATACTCGGTCATCTCTGAACTCCCATATATTAATGTATTGTCTCTGCCTTAGGTAAATTGTTTCTTTATCCTTTCATTGATGCATCAAGTGTGTGATGAAATTTTCACTCTACATCACAAGCTACAAACAGATCCTTACAAGGTAAGTAACATTTTAAGTTTGTAGCATGTGTGGCTGTAGATACACATGCTCTGAATCAATGGTAACAGTTTCCTGAAGCAGTCACTAACACGTAGATGATGCAGATGTTTGAACAATGTTCTTAAGACCGTTTGTCCAACAATAGTCTGTTGACAGGCTAAAATGTCCACACAGTAGTGCTTTGTAAAAGTGTGTGGTGTTGACCAGGTAGCTGCCTTGCAAATGTCTGCTAAAGGGATGTTACAGAGAAAAGTCACAGCTGTCCCCTTTTTGCATGTAGTGTATGTGATTTATAAGTACACGTTTGGATTTGGTGTAGAGAGCTTGGATACACCTGAAAATCCATCTGGAAATGCCAGCCTTTGAAATGAGGTTCTGAAATGAGATGATCATTGTGGGGTTTAGAAAAAGTTACAAAGAACGGGCTAGTTTTGCGAAAGGACTTAGACCTCTCAATGGAGTACATGGGGCCTGCTTGACATCTAAGGTAATTAATGCCCTTTCCGCTACAAAATCTGATTGTGGAAAGAACACGAGCAGCTCAATAATCTGGTTAATGTAGAAAGGCAAGACTAAATTGTGCAGGAAGTTTGAATTTGTTCACAGGACCACCATTTTCTTGTGCACCTGAATGAATGGCGAGTGCTTCTAACTCACTGATGCACCCGAGTGAGGTTATGGCTACCAAAAAGCCACTTTCCAGAATGAAAACTGTACTTTACAAAAGTGGAGGAGGTTCGAAGGGTGGAACCATAAGCCTTGTGAGTATTAAGTCATGGTTCCACAAAGGAGCTAGGGATGTTCTTGGGCACATTACCCTTTTAGTCTGTCCAAGAATTCCTTAATAAAGGTGATTTTGAAGAGGGATGAGTACTCTCTGTTCTGAATGTGTACCGCAACAGCGGATAGATGAAGATGTATGGAAGTACAAGCAAGACCTGCCTTCTGTAATTGTGAAAAAGTAACAGACAATGTCTTAAATCCTGACTCTGAAGGGGTCGAGCTGCTTCGAGAAACAGTAGTGGACAAATCTATTTCATTTGGCTTCATAGCATGCAAGTGTAGTAGGCCTATGCGATTCATGCAGTATGGCCACACACTCATCAGGGAGGTTTAGCAGTCCAACTCTAAGACCTCACGTGCCAGATTGCTATGTTGAGCTGCTTGGGATCTCAGTGCCTGATTTGGCAGTGTTGTTGCATGAAAAGGTCCAACCTGATCGGTAGCTTCTAGTGGGGCATGATAGATACCTCCAGGAGCACTGAGTGCCAGAGCTGTCTGGCCCAAGTTGAGGCTACTAGGGTGAGGATCATGGGCACCTCCCTCATCTTCCTCTCCAAGTAAGGAATGAGTGGGTGTAGGAAGTTTGCTCTTTATATGATATATCAATGAGCTGATATACCGTGCAAAGAGTCCAGGGGTTCCCTTATGAGTGGACATGGCCTTGCTATGCAATCCCAAAGTGCTCTGTTAGGAGTAGTGTGGTCGAGAAGCCATAGGCTAAACACAGAGGGGTGCAAGACATTTGCAAATACACACAATGATTAATAAATGGCACCACAACTCAAGAAGGAGATCCACACCAAATTAGAAAATTAGCAAATATCTTTATATATGTTTAGGCATCAGAGAAAAATCGTTCAGTTAAGTACTTTTTAAATAAAAATTATTTTCACTTTCAAAAGTGGACACAGTGCAATTTCAGAGTTCTGCAATGATATCCTATAGAAGGAAAAGCAAGTTCGGAAAACAGGTACAGTACTTCGACTTACAAAACCAATCTCCAGAAGTTAAGGTGAGTGGTGGCCAAGGTCCAAGGCAGCACCAGCAGAACACCACCAGTGGCATGAGAGCGGCCGGGTGCATGGTGCAAAACAGCGTCAGGAGCCCAATACGTTTTAATGGAGATTGGTCACTGCGGAAAGAGGCTGCAGGCTCTGACTGGGGACCAGTCGGGGTAAACCAACAGTGAGGTTCAAGACTTGTGATGCTCAGGGACGTAGGGACACCAGGAGTCCTCTTCTCCACGCCCCGGGGGCGACGGATGCAGAGGTGTCTTTAGGCGTCAGGCTTTCCTTACCAGGAGCAGTCACGGTCGAGGAGGCCTGCATGCAGAGGCTGCAGGCGACGTCGGGGAGTCCACGAGAAGTGAGACTACGCTGGACTTGGAACTCAGGAGCACTGGGGAACCTTGCTGGCACTGGTGGGCCACTTCAACTCGGGCCAGAGGCATCGGGTGCAGAGGTGACTTCGGGTGTCGGGACTTTGGCAGTTCCGGAGGCCTCAGAGACTTTCTCTGGAGTTTCTTTAGAACAGGTCCGCTGTTCACTGGAGGTCTTGATCTTTATTGAAGGCAGGCAGTCCTCCCAGGTTTTGGAGGCACTCAGCTGCAGGACGGGTCAACTTTAGCGCAGAGTACACGGCCAACAGCAGAGAGGTCATCGGAGCTGAGGCCAAGTCAGGTGCTCTCTTCAGTCTTCTCTACTTTCGTGGCTCTTCGTGTGCTGCTTTGCAGGTTGTCAGGTCTGCTTCTCTGGGACTCCCCTAAATGCTGAATTTAGGGGTGTTAGGGGAGTGTAGGGTAGTAGGCAGTGGGCTCCTGACCCTTGGGGTCACTATGCCCCCTATGGGACCACTTCCTGTGGGAAGTAGGCATAACCTTGTCCCAAAGTTCCGAGGTATGCCATCACAAAGATGGCTACCTTTGAAAATTTGTTTCTACCTCGCAGTTAGCCCACCTTAGGGGTGGTACCATCCTAGAGGTGGCATGTCTACCTGACTAGCTAATTTTCCTGACTGTCCAGGTGCCAAGGAGCTCTGGACATGGGGGGGGTCGAGGGGGGGGGGAGGGGGTGGGGGGAGTTGGTGGCTACGTCTCCTTTGAGGGGAGCCAGATTTGCATTCCAAAGGTGGCAGCTTCTTTGGAGCTGGCCAGCCGAACAAGGCAAATTAGGAGGTTATCCTATGGGAGGACGCGTTACACCCTCTTCCCGGCTAGGCTATTGTTGTGGACCTCCTGAGAAAAAAGGCTCTCACCCTAGGAGGTCAGAACAGCATCGCGGGAGGCAGGCTGGCAGAATCCAGTCAGTAAGCACACCAGAGGCTGGTAAGTTTTAAGGGGGCACCTCTAAGGTGCCCTCCGAGTGCATGGATTGATAAATCCCACACTGGCATCAGCGTAGGTTCACCAAGACGAGATGTTTGGAGCCAAACATCCTTATTTTCAGTGAAGCCAGCATGTAGCTGGGGAACTCATTTTCACCAGTGTCCAGCACATGTCTTAAGATGGATTCCCTAGTCACTTGCACTGGCAGTAATAGGACTGACCAGCACAGGGGCATATCTGCTCATGCAGATGTGCCCTCACATATAATAGTAAGCACCCTGCCTTACGGCTGTCAGGGCTGCTGCAGGGGTGACTTACAAAATATCATATGCAGTGGTAGGGGACATGGCACACAGGGATGTGTGACATGTCGTGTTTTCACTTTTGTCTGCACCAAGACACGCAGCCTGGAATGGCAGCCTTGCATGTGCTTTGTGAGGGGTCCTTTAGGGAGGCAAACTTCGTGCTGCAGCCCTTAGGGACCCTCTTTAGTACCTCAAGCCCTAGGTACCAAGGTACCATTTACTAGGGGCTTACAGCAGGTGCTAAAGGTTTTGCCAATTGGGAGATCAATTGTACAATTTTGGGAAAGAGCACAGGCACCGGGGACCTGGTTAGCAGGAGCCCAGTGCACTTTCAGTCGAAATCACATCATGTACCAGACAAAAGGTGGAGGTAACCATGTCAAAAAGGGGCACTTTCCTACAGTGGGAGAGGAGGAACAGCATAGGCAGATATTTCTGACCAGTTCATCCATAGTGCATTGCCCATAGACTGTGGATGTGGGTAACTAGAGGCAAAACATAGGCATTTCGCATTTTCTCAGGTGGAGAAGAGGACAATAGCTGGGATTCGGAACGCTGGAAGTACTTATGTAGGACTTGTGGGTGGAGTTCTCACTTGTGGACAAGTCCTGCTTTGCAGGTCGGCAAAGTCATTTTGCACCGCCCACCCCGGTTGTTGTGGATTGCCCAATACCAGATTTCCTGTGCTAATGCAGACAGCTGATGGGATTGTGCTCCTCCACTTCTGTATGTAACACATGGCCGTAATGTTGTTCATTATTATGATGACCACCTTGCCCTCGACAACTTGAAAAAGGCTTTAATAATCAGCAGTTCTATGAAGCTGTATTACTGACCCTGCAGCTAAGGGGATCAGGTACCTTTCACAGTCATGCAGAAGCTATTCCAAAAAAGCCTGCCAAGCAAATAGGTGGTTGCTGTTCCACCATTGCAGAGACTGTTGAGTGGTAGCCTTCCTCAATAGAAAATATTGCCATGACCCTCCATTTGTGACCACTGCCTCTCGAGGCACTGTTGGTGTGGGTGCATATGTAGCCTGGCGTGAAGCACAATGCTATGCAGGAACCAATAACACTCAAGAGCTTCATTATAGCTCTTACTGTGAGTGGGCGAGTGGAGTCAAAAAGAGGCAACAGTTGCTGAAATGCCATTGCCTTTCTGTGTGACACTGTTCAAGGGCTGGAGAGGTGTGCATTGGAGATGGGATTTCTTTGTGTTTATGATAAACACTAGGATGTGGAGCAAGGTCACAGTTGTTTTAGCGTGTGCTAGGGATTGTTGCCTGCTGCTGTTCTTTATCAGGCAGTCATTGAGATATAAGAAGGCAAGAATGCGGCCTCTGTGGAGATGTGTGCCTGCCACTGCAAGTCACATCGTGAAAATCCTAGAAGCTATAGTGACTCCAAAGTATGGGACTTTGAATTGGTAGAGTTGTCCACTTAGCACATACCAAAGGTACCAGTGATGGGCAGGGTGGATGGAGATATGGAAGCAAGTGTCCTTCATGTTTAGCGCTGTCATGAAGTACCATTGGCAGAGCAGTGGTATAACGTCCTGCAGGGTTATCATATAAAGGTGCTCCAGCAGGATGCAATGGTTTAGTGTATGGCCTCAGGTCTAGAATGGGCTGGAGGAAGCCATCCTTCTTTGGGTTGAGGAAGCACTGTGAGTAGACACCGCACCCTCTTTGGTGTGGTAGCACTGGCTGTATTCTGCCCTTTTGGAGGCGCGTTTGAACCTCTTCCTCAAGGAGGGTGAGATGTTCTTGGCTTAAGATGTGGCGGTGGGGTGGAATGCTGGGGAGATGATATGGAATTCTAAGAAACAGCCCAGCTGAACTACTGCTAAAACCTATTGATCTATGGTGATTTTCTCTCAGTGGGGGTAGATATGTTTTAGTCTCGCCCAACAGGTGTTGTGTGATCAGCAGTTGGGCGGGGATGGAAAGGGATGTAGGCAAGTCAGTGTTTGGAGGCAGAGGCCCCTTTGCTAGAGACTCTGCCTCTGCCATTGTTGCTCTGGTCGCCACCCTTAGTATAGCCTGCCTACAACTCATGAAAGGCCTGCTATTAGGGCTAGTAGCTTCGCGCTTGGCTGAAGGGTGCGGTCTTTGCCCAGTTCCTAGGCTGTTCCCTGCGAAAGGTCCCTCTTGGTGTGGCAGACTGTAGTGTGACCATGGAGCTGGAGCTATCGTGTTGTCCTTTATTTTTTCTAAAAGCTCATCCACTTGGGGCCTAAAGAGATGTTCCCCATCAAATGGGATATTCAAGAGGTGTTGTTGTGCCTCCAGCTTGAAACCCAAGATGTGAAGCAAGATGCTGGTGTTAATACTACAGGAAGCACTGTCCAAAGCATCCAGTGCACAGCAGATGGTTGCTCTGGGGATTATTTTGCCCTCGGCCACAAGCTCTTCCCCCATCTTCCTGTAGGTCTAAAGGAGGTAGTACACAGTGCCTCAATTTCACCCCAATGAAATCAGTCATACTCAACAGTAAGCCAAACAAATTGACAATATGCCAGTGAGTGTCTGTCTAACAGCCACAAGCCTGCCAGCAATATCTAGGTGCTTAATTTCCTTGTCTGGTAGGGGAAGTGTCACATGGTTTGTGCAGAGGTGCGCTTTCATGCTATATGTACCACTAATGGGACCTGGAGATGGATGTAGAGTGGGTGGTGAAGCTTTGAACTTCTTTTCGACCAGTGATGTGATTAACTTTGTCTTGACAAGATCCATGAAGTTATCTGGGGACGACCTTAGAAAGCCCTTAGCCATGGGGAGGAATTGAACACTACACTCAGTTTTGGGGAGGCTCTCCACTAGGAAGTCATCCTCCTTCTGAAGGATATGCATGTCAACCTTAAGGTGGCAAGCTACCCTCTGAATCACAGTATGATACGCAGTAGCATCATCTGGCGGGGGCAGCTTTGCTGGGTATGGTTCCCAATCGGGTTTGTCTGTATGGTCAACATTATAATTGTTCCAGGGTCGTCCCCATTCCTAGAGACTGGTTTAGGAGTCTCTCTCCCCAGAGGGGCTGCCTTGGTCTGAGATTGAGTGAACTGACCTGTCAGGTGACTCTGGCGGTGGTGGATGGAAGGTGAGTATGGGGTGGTGGTAATTGCCTGGGTGGAGGTGGTTGGAGTGGTGGGCATGTGGCCTTGTCCTTAGGTCTCCGAATGTCCCGCTGCCTCAAAGGCGAGCTCTTCCTCAAAGGTCAGCCTGTGCTTCTTTGGAATCAAAGGTAGTGTAGTTGACGGTCATCCTGGAGCAACTTGGCAGTGATTCTGCAAGTCTGAGTGGATAAAGAGTGGCTTCAACCTGGCGTCAAGCTCCTCCACCAGCTTTTCCAATATTGGTGCCTTGGATTCCTCATATCCGGACATCAAAGGGGCCCTTGACTCTATGCCCTGAGTCTGCTCAGCTCCAAAGTTTTCTCACTGTGCCAGCTGAAGCATGATGGCGAAGGTGTGATCAGTGGCTAGGTGCTTCTTTCTCCCCTACTTGGGGCTTGAAGTGCAACTCCTGCAGGAGCTGTGCTCTGCCTTGGCATGGAGGTGTTTAGCAGAGCCAGAGTTTGTCCCATGGCTTTTCTGTGCTGCAGTCATATTTGCGTTCCTCTGAGTCTTCTTTGTTCAGGGCCCTGCTGGTTTTCACGCTGAGGAGCCCCTGTCTTGGTTTTCTCCCTCAGATGCACTCAAGGACAGCGTCTTGAGACTGGGTGTTGGTTAGGGCACTGGAATCCCAGAGGGGCACCCATCTTCCCCCTCGTTGCCAAGAGGTTCCTGTTTCCAAAAATGTCCGGGGTCTCAGAGGAAGACTACTGCTGCATCTTTGTGTATGCCCAACGCAATTCTCTTTCATACCATAGTGGATTTTCTGCAATGGAAGGCGAGGCAGAACACGCAGGAGGTCTTTTTTGTGGTCGGAGCAGAAAAAAAACTTGCAAATGCTGTGCTGTTCAGACCAAGGATATTTTGCAAGTTGCACCTTAGAGGGAACTAAAAGTGTTAGCTTTCCATCTCCCCTTTCCCATAGTGTTTCTCCAAGGAGAGTTCTCCGGGAACAGAAGGGGTCTTGACAGAGTTGCTGATTCTTCAAAGCGAGATGGTCACGATTGGTGGAGAAGGTTGAGCGGTTTTCTTGATGGGAGAGCCTCAAGAGTGGCATAAATGCACTTTGATTGTTAAATGGGTCTTTGGTCTCAAAGAGTTGAGCAAGTAGGCTTGGAAAAGCTGCAAGGATCATGTTGGTGTCAGAGCCGTTGCTAGACACATCTGAATCTGATGGTGGATAATAACAATCTGAGGTGGAGTCGGTGCCCATGCAGACTGTGGCCTAAGGGAGGAGTCACGGCACAGCGTGTGACTCGAAATGTCTCCAAAGAAAAACAAGTATTTAAGTCCAACATTAGAGGGCAGGAGTATGCAGAGCGCGTGTATCTACAGCCACACATGGTAAGAACACATATTTCTACAGAGTACTGAAAGTTTTTGAGTGTTCTGGACAGTATCATACTTAACCAATGCAAGGTTTTATAGTTCTTCCTGAATCAGGACAGTGATGTTTTTCAAATACATGTAAGTAGTAACCGCACACCTGAGATGGAGAAAGATCTCTGTAGGAAACGGTTCAGCATGATCAAGCAACACTTTCAACTCTTCACTATCTTTAAGTCAGCAAAAATTCCATTTCAATATATTTGCTATCTGGGATTGATGTTGGACACTGAAACTGTGCTTCCTTCAGAGGAAAAGTGCATTTTGTATTCTATCCATCTGAAACGGCACACTCTAATGCACAATACATCAGAGTACACGCCAGATCTCATTTATGCTATGATTCACAGCAGCTCACATTTTTGGGTTTTCTCATGCTCAACTCCACCTGAGCTCCCTTGAGCAGTGTCTATATGGCAAACTGTGCTAGCAGCCTGACAACTGGGAAGACAATCCGATTCTTACTATACTTTGACTCAGTCTTCCTCAGTGGTATGTCAACCTATGCTGCTTCTCCTCTCATATACCACCTTCAAACCTGCCTTAAAGTTCCACCTGAAAAAAAAATGTAAAGTGGCCACTACTAATCCATGTTCAATCACCTGTGCACTACTACTAGGCCTTCCTAACGTCCCTAAATGTAAATATGTTGATGTAAATACATTTACTAGTTTGTCTAGTTTGTTACTGTACAACTTGTTCTAGTCTTATTGCTCACCATGCATCACAACCACACACTTCTAATTGTCTACTACCCAGACTGTTTATGTCCTTATATACTAATGTTATGTACCGGAGTATTTGTCAAAACACTAATTTTCTGCTTGGTAAATACATATTAGAACCTCATTAAAATGGCATACTCCAAAGTCAGATTCATCCCGAATGCCCCGTAAATAAACAACCTCCTCCACCTATCGGAATGAACACATAGGAAGCTGATAAGCAGTCCGGATTTCCTTTACAAGTCCTACGGCCAGATCCTGTACCGCAACCTTCCATCGTTGAACTTGGCGGCTCAGCTCAGGAACTTATACAATACGGCCACCTAAAACTCCCTAGGGACAGCATGGAAATTGTAATCGAGGTTAAACATCCTTCCAGCAGGGCACCCAATGCCTTCACATGGTGGACGGTCTGCATCCGCTTCATTCAGAAGAATTTAATCTCACCAAATCAGGACTGTAGTTCCCCTCCATCAAGGTACATTTTGCAGCGGTTACTGCATAGGGAAAATGACTCACACAAACCTCTTTTCTAATTGTCACAATAACTGCATACTTCATTAAGGGTATAAGAAGGGTTTTCTCTGCAATAAGGTGGTGTTGATCCTTCCTCAGACCTGAAAAGTCCTTTCCAAGCATATGGGTGCCACATCTGAACCGATCCACAAGACCTATTTACAGCACTATACTCGGAAGGCTGCTTTCCTTGTAACCATCACCTCAGCTTGCAGAATTAAAGATCCAAGCCTTATAAATCCTACACAGCATTCCATATGAGCAAAGTGGTTATGAGGGCACATACAGGCTTAATTTGCAAGAATATTTCAAGTTTAGGCCTGCATGTTAATCAGTTCAATTCCTTGACAACCTTTTTCAAAAAGCATTTCTCTGCAACAGATAGGTTACATCATACACTGGATGTTTAGCGAGTGCGATATCGTAGAAAGACTAATTAATTGTCAGCTATAGGTCTGTTCTCACAGATTTCACCATTTCAAAACAATGCCTCTTGAGCTTACTCTACTAGCGAAAAAGCTGCAATTACTGATTTGAGAAGAAACTTTTTTATCACAGATCTCTGCACAGCAGCCTCATGGAGTGCTGACACCCAAATACGTTGAACCTGCTTAAGAAACCTCTTTAAGTAGAGCATTATATATTCTTTTATTTCCACCGCCCTTTCAAGGTTGGACCAGCTATTCTATTCAGAGCTTATTGCTAGCAATGAAGATCCCCTGAAGGTGAAGGAAAATTACTTATCTGTAATCCTAAAGAACTCGGATTACAGGTAAGTAACTTTTCCTTCCTCTTCTATGTCATCAGGCAGAAAATGCATGTCAAAGTCCTGACGCTCAGTAGATCTCGGGGCTTTTATAGTTTTTTTTTTAATAGTTTTTGTCTTGGCAACTGTAGAGAGTCTAAAAGTAGAAGGAACATCCAAATGACCAGCAAGGCAGAGGGTTATTTTAACGGGTGAAACACTAATTTACCAGGAATAGTAGTAAGGATAGAAGAACAAGTTACTTACCTTCGGTAACGATATATCTGTAAGAAACATAGGTTAGTTATAGATTCCTTACCTTAGAATTACTACCAGGCGTTAGACTGGATCCGGAAAGTTTTTCGTCAGCAGTACCCCTGCGCGTCGGAAGGTGGCGTCGGTTGACTCCGCGTCAGTCGTCGGCGTTGTGGTCGCCGGGATGACATCGCGGTAGCTACATAGACGCTGCCCTCGCGCGCTGTCAGTTCTGTACACGACTTTCCACGCCAGAAGCGCAGAGCCATGCAAGACACTGACCACTGGTGCACAAAACTAGGGCCCTGAAAGAATGTCCTTAACCCTAGAAGTCAGGATGGGTGGGGCGGTAAGGAATCTATAACTAACCTATGTTTCTTACAGATATATCGTTACCGAAGGTAAGTAACTTGTTCATCTGAAAGAAACAGTTAGTTATAGATTCCTTACCTTAGAATAGATACCCCAGCAATACCAACCCTGGAGGTGGGTCTGCGAACTAAGTTCACACCAGAAAGTCCTGGAGAACAGAACGGCCAAAGAAGCCGTCGCTCCGGACTTGGCTGTCCAGGCAGTAGTGTTTGGTGAACGTGTGCAGCGATGCCCACGTAGCTGCTTGACAGATGTCATTAAGGGGGACTCCCCATCCCAAAGCAGTGGTGGTAGCCGTCGCCCTGGTGGAATGGGCGCGCAGTCCCACTGGAGGCTCCTTCTTTGCCAAAGAATAGCAAGCTTTGATGCACAAAACGACCCACCTGGAGATGGTCCGTTTGTGCACGGCCCGACCTTTCTTAGCGCCCACGTACAAAGAGCTGGTCGCCCACCCGGAATCGTTTGGTGCGATCCAAGTAGAAGGAAAGCGCACGTTTTGGATCCAGACGGTGGAGCCTCTCTTCCTCTTTTGAAGGATGCGGAGGCGGAAAGAAGGTGGGTAAAGTGATGGTTTGGCCAATGTGGAAAGAAGTAACCACCTTGGGAAGAAAGGAAGGTCTAGTTCTAAGGACGACCTTGTCCGGATGGACAGCCAGAAAAGGAGGCTTGGAAGAAAGAGCTTGCAGCTCACTCACCCTGCGTGCAGAGGTGATGGCCACCAGAAAAGCAGTTTTCAAGGTAAGAAGCCTGAGAGGACAGTTATGCAGCGGCTCAAATGGAGCGCACATAAGATAGGTAAGCACCAAGTTCAAGTCCCACTGGGGCATTACGAAGGGAACAGGAGGAAAAAGATGAGTAATGCCCTTAAGGAATCTATTTACAACAGGGTACTTGAAAAGAGAAGGCTGATCAGGAAGCCTAAGGAAGGCTGAAATGGCCGAGAGGCAGCCTTTTAGAGTGCCCAGAGCAGAGCCCTGCTAGGCCAAGGAAAGGAGGAACAAGAGAACCTCAGAAAGAGGGGCGGAAAGGGGATCCACAGCCTTTGCTGTGCACCATGCCACAAATTTGTTCCATCTGCAGGCGTATACCGTCTTAGTGGAGGGACGCCTGGCTGCCAAGATAACATCGCAGACTTCAGGAGGCAGGTCAAACAACGTCAACTGCTGCCACTCAATCTCCACGCAAGGAGGTGGAGGCTGGACAGGTTCTGGTGGAGGACCGTCCCCTGCTGCTGCGACAGAAGATCCTCCCGAAGAGGCAGTCGGATCGGAGGATCGATGGCCATGTGTAGCAGCTCGGGATACCAGACTCTTCGTGCCCAATCCGGAGCCACAAGAATGACTTGGGCCCGGTCGCGCTTGATCTTCTTCAGCACTCTGGGCAGAAGTGGTATAGGCGGAAAGGCATATAGAAGACCGCAACTCCACTCGCGACGAAAATCGTCGCCTAGCGAGTGCCGCCTTGGAAATTCCAACGCGCAGAACTGCTGACATTGCGCGTTCTCTTCGGTGGCGAATAGATCTAACCAAGGCTCTCCTCACTGCTGAAAGAGACCTTGCACCACCTCCAAGTGAAGACGCCATTCGTGATCCATCATGCACCTGCGGCCGAGTTCGTCCGCCCTGGCGTTCAGGGAACCTGCCAGGTGTTGAACCACCAGGGATATGCCCTGATGTTCCAGCCATGTCCAGAGGCGGAGGGCCTCCTGACATAGGGTCCACGACCCCACCCCGCCTGGTTTGTTGCAGTACCACATGACGGTGGTGTTGTCCGTGAACACCTGCACTACTCTTCCCCGGACAGAGGGAAGGAATGCTTGGAGTGCAATACGAATCGCCCGAAGCTCCAGAAGGTTGATGTGGAGCCTGGACTCCGCCGGAGACCAGAGACCAGAGACCTCTGATCTCCGCCTCCCCCATGTGGCCGCCCCATCCCAGAAGTGATGCATCGGTCACCACTGTGAACTCTGGTTGAGGAAGGGAGAGGGATCTGCTGTCGACCCAATCCTGGTTCGTAAGCCACCACTGCAATTGGTGTGCAGTGCCCTCCGAGATCTGGTTGCAATCGGACAGGTCCCCCTGATGTTGAGCCCACTGGAACTTCAGGTCCCACTGCAGAGCCCGCATATGCCATCTGGCATGGTCCACCAGCAGGATGCAGGAGGCCATCAGACCCAGTAGCCTGAGGGTCATCCTGACCGAAACCGGGGATAGAGGCTGAAAGATCGGAATCATAGCCCGAATATCCCAGACTCGCTGTTCGGGAGGATAAACCCGAAACTGCGTCGTGTCCAGAACCGCTCCGATGAAGAGGAGCTTCTGAGAGGGATTCAGGTGTGACTTCGGCACGTTGATGGAGAACCCCAGCAAATGCAGGAGGTCTGCCGTAGTCTGGAGGTGGGAGACGACAGCCTGGGGCGAGCTCGCCTTCACCAGCCAGTCGTCGAGATAGGGGAAGACTGGAACCCCTGATCTGCGCAAATGAGCTGCGACCACCCCCATCACTTTCGTGAACACCCGAGGGGCGCTGGTAAGGCCAAAGGGGAGCACGGTAAACTGAAAGTGCTCGTGGCCTACCGTGAACCGTAGGTAACGCCTGTGGGCCGGCAGGACGGGGATGTGGAAATAGGCGTCCTGCAAGTCCAACGCTACCATCCAGTCTCCAGGGTCGAGGGCAGACAAGACCTGAGCGAGCGTCAACATTTTGAACTTCTCCTTCCGGAGGAAGCGGTTGACGTTCCTGAGATCCAAGATAGGACGCAGGCCTTTGTCCTTCTTGGGCACCAGAAAGTAGTGGGAATAGCAACCACGACCTACTTCTGGGGCAGGAACGCGCTCGATGGCTCCCTTGGTCAAGAGTGCCGAAACTTCTTGTTGGAGAAGGGCCAGATGATCCTCCGACATTCGATGGTACTGAGGTGGCATGGATGGAGGGGTAGTCTCGAAGGGGAGGGAGTAGCCCCTTCGGACTATTTGCAAAACCCACCTGTCCGACGTGATGGTGCGCCAGTGGGGTAGGTGATGGCAGATCCTGCCGCCCACTGGCGTTTGGTGGCCCTGAAAGGTCGGACTAGGAGGGTTTGGAGGCTGCTGCAGTGGGGGCTGTGGTGGACTGGCCCGCCCGCTGGCCCCCAGAACCACGGCGCTGGTTCCCACGTCCCCGGCCGCGCTGAGGCTGAACAGCTTGCGCCGGCCTGTGGCTCTGGGCGGGACGTGGCGGGCACCCCTTCCGTAGCCACGAAAGGGGCGAAAGGCAGACTGCGCAGGGCAGGTGGTGGAGAGGCCCAAGGACCTGGCCGTAGCCTGAGAGTCCTTAAAGCGCTCCAGCGCGTTGTCTGCCTTGTCGCCGAAAAGGCGACGGCCATCGAAGGGCATATCCATAAGAGTGGATTGGACATTCCCGGAAAAACCAGTTGAACGCAACCAGGCGTAGCATCGGAGGGCTACTGACGTGGAACTCGTCCTGCCAAGTGCGTCGGCGGTATCCAGCCCACAGCAGATGGTAAACTTCGCTGCATCTCTCCCCTCGGCAACTGCACGGGAGAGCACGGCCCGGGCCTCCTCTGGGCACTGAGGCAGCACTTGCGCAACCGTGTCCCACACGGAGTGGGTGTAACGGCCCAAAAGACATGCGGTGTTTACGAACCGCAGCCCTAAGCTGGAGGAAGAAAACATTTTCTTCCCAAGATGGTCCAGCTTTTTAGAATCCCTATCAGGTGGAGCGGTAGGGAATGCGCCTTTGGAGGTAGAGGCTTGGACAACCAAGCTCTCAGGGGTGGGGTGTTGGGAGAGGAAAGTGGGGTTGCCCGGGGCCGGGCGGTGGCGTCGGACAATCATCCTGTCCACAGGAGCCCCTGTGTTGGGCCTGGGCCAGGTGCCCAAAAAGATGTCCGTGAGGGCTTTATTAAATGGCAGCAGGGGCTCCGAAGAGCTCGCTGCAGGTTGAAGGACCTCTGTCAGGAGGTTAGTCCTGACTGCCACCGTAGGTAGCTCGAGGTGGAGAGCCTCGGCCGCCCTACGCAACACCACTGCGTATGACGCTCCCTCCTCCGTAGCCACAGTAGGAGGAGACAACATGCCAAGGTCTGGTGAGGTATCTAGACCACTGGCTTCCCCCAGTTCCTCTCTCCAGTCCTGGCCATACCCTAACTGGTCGGTCAAAGGGTCCCCAGACTCCTCCCAGTCCTCCTCACCCTCCTCTGGCTGCCAATCTGTTCTCAAAGAGTCAGGGTAGAACAGGGGCACAAAAGTACCCGTCGGCGTCGCACCAGGCGTCGGCCCGGCTCCGTGTCTACCTCGAGGTGGAGGCCGGGGTCGACGTCGGCTGGGGACATAGCCGACGCCGGTGGCGGACGTGGTGCCGGTGGAATCGGCGCCGGGGGAGGCGTAATAAGGTCGACTGGCGCCAATCCGGATCCAGGCCTGGATCCAAGGGGACCCTGCGGCGCCGAAATCGAAGGCTCAGGGCCCCCAGCCGAGTCCGCGGGGCCCGAAGGCATGCCGGCGGATTCGAGCCGCCTAAAGATGGCGTGCATTGCTTCGTAAAATTGACGAAGCTGGGCGGGGGTCGCTCCGGGTCCCGAGAAGGGAGGGAAACCCGGAGTCGGCCCTTCGGGCTCCGCACGTGGAGCCACGGGAGGGGCACCACCAGCATCCCTCTTCACGTCAACCGACCGACGGGGAGAAGTCGAAGAGCGACTACGCTTCTTCAACTTCTTATTGTGCTTCGACTTACTTGACCCTAAGTGCAAAGACTTAGATGAAGAATGATGTTGGCTCCGCGACCGGTCCCTCGACCTCCTACGCGACCGGGACGTCGAGCGACGCGGAGCCGACTGCCGGGCCTCGAGTAGCTTTCGGGACCGCTCCCGCAAAGACTTCGGGGCCATCGTCCTGCAGTCGGAGCACGACTTGGGGTCGTGGTCGCGTTTCAGGCAGTAGAGGCACACGCGGTGCGGATCCGTCACCGACATCAGTCGGTTACAGGAACCACAGGCCTTGAAGCCAGGCATCCCTCGTGCACCAGGAGTCGGTGGACTAAAAAAAAAACGAAGTTGACAAAAGTCGAGAAAAAAGTCAGTCAAAAACTGACTGGGGGTACCGCTCTCTCCAGATCTGCGCTTGCTGGCGCGGAAAAAGAAAGAACTGACGTCAGCGCGCGAGGGCGGCGTCTATGTAGCTACCGCGACGTCATCCCGGCGACCACGACGACGGACGCGGAGTCGACCGACGCCACCTTCCGACGCGCAGGGATACTGCTGATGAAAAACTTTCCGGATCCAGTCTGACGCCTGGGGGTAATTCTAAGGTAAGGAATCTATAACTAACTGTTTCTTTCAGATACCTGCATTATTTAACTATCAATGATAGAATCTTCATAGGTGGTACAGTTGACAGAGGCACCAACAGTGGTACCAACAACAGGGCTGCAAATGTGGATGATGAACCACGGACAAGATAGCTGACTGTTGAGTCTTCAACAAGGGACTCAGCACTGAAGGTGAGCCCACCGATGTGGAGGGCGTTAGGACTTCAATGAATAGAGGTCTATGATGGTGGCACTCTTGACAAGCGGTGCTTGAGTTTTGATTCTTTGGTTGTCCATTACATGGCAATGGAAGAGAGGGTGCAAAGAGCAGTTGATGCAAGGTGTCTGGTGGCTTTAGTGGGTGTGATCCTTTAATGTTTTACTTTGAAAACAAAGGCAACCCTACTCACATAGAACCAGGGCAATTAAATTATATCGAAAAAAACAATGGTTCTTGTGGAAAATACAAACAAACTTAATAATAATCATGCACAATGACAGATAATGCTAGGGAAGGCAGTTGAGAGAGACGCCTAAACAAAATATAGTGAGCGAACCGAATACTGTTAGCACAAAGTCATTTCTGTATTTAGAAAATGCATATAAGAAGTGCTCAGTGTCCCAAGTGAAATGAGAACCAACATATTTTGAGTGACAAAAATATGACATACAGCGTGGTTTCTCAATACATGGAAATGACCATTATAATTTAAACAATGATTCAACAACTTATTTATTTACAAACACTGGAAAATGTTTATTTTTATGCAAGTCGACGACGTTTCGATCCCACTGTTAATGGGAGGTCTCATCAGGACCTGAAAATGGGGGACACCTGAAAAATTCCAATAAACTGACAATTTAGTCGGTGGAGTGTACAAAACACCAGTGAGAAAAGGTAAAAAAAACTCACATGGAGCCCAACCGGGCGCCCAGTGAGGAGGGGGAAATAGTCTAGCAGAGAGTTGAAAGCGTGTTTGGATAGAAACCATTGCGGATACCAAACTGCATAGACCGACAAGAATGTCCCTCCATGCACTGCTGAACCAGAGTGTAGTCGGGTGCGTTTGTTCAGCGCGTCTTGAAGTGTCACGCGTACCGGTGAACAGGACACCAGAGTCAGCCGCACATCACTAGTGTCCCATCAACTGGAGAACCGCCAAAGTCAGTCTCCAGTAGCAATTGCCATGGCACACATTCAGGTTCGGAGGCACGGCTGACTTCGGCTCATATTGCTCCCCAACTGCTTGAAAGTGAATGTAGCACTGACTGAAATCCCAGAGGGAGCAGGCATTGGTGCTTTCAGTCCTAATCTGGGGCCTTCTCTAGCAGTCACTAACAGCACACAAAACTGCGCCTCATTCACTGACAACCCATGCTCTCCCACATACACTTACCGCCTAAGTCCATCATCAGAGGAGTCCACGCAATCTCGGCCCATACCCATCATGGCGGTAAGGCCAGTGGCGATGTACACAGCATCCCCAAAACCTGCAAAGAGAAAGAGCTGGAGCTCAATGAACCACTGGTCTCGCATCACCCAACCAGGCATCCCAGTGGCATACAATGAACACTGGGATAGGACACTGGGCAAAACAATCAGCTAATTTGGAAGGAGCAGACTGACTGCAACTTGTTGGAATGAATGAATATTTTTATTTTTTCAATTACTTAAAATTGGTGCAACGAAGCCTCAATGAAACCAGATAGATTTTTTTCTAAATTAAATATATAGGACACAAACTGTTAGTTTACCATGTGTATGCTGTATGATGGCCACTGTAGGAATAAGATGGATTTTATGTGAATTTAATCAGCCACCACAGCGATTTGTTTAATCTGTATGTGGTATTCCCTGGGATATTCTGGGTTCAATTGTGGTTTAAAAAAGGCCACTTCCAGGCTATGTTGGGTTTACGTCTGGTTTAAATTGACCACCCAAGAGATATGTTGGCCTAGTGTTCGACTTCAAATGGCTTTTCCCAGGGATACACCTTTAGTGTGTCAACTGAAGTGGCCATCCTGGGACTGAAAGAGAGGGAGACAGGGAGAGAGAGCGAGAGACAGGGAGAGAGAGACAGGGAGAGAGAGACAGGGAGAGAGAGACAGGGAGAGAGAGAGAGACAGGGAGAGAGAGAGAGAGAGAGAGAGAGAGAGACAGGGAGAGAGAGAGAGAGAGAGAGACAGGGAGAGAGAGAGAGAGAGAGAGACAGGGAGAGAGAGAGAGAGAGAGAGAGAGAGAGAGAGAGAGAGAGAGAGAGAGAGAGAGAGAGAGAGAGAGAGAGAGAGAGAGAGAGAGTTTTGTTAAATGGACACTGATAGGGTAGTCTGAGTTCTGCATCTTAAAATAATTTGCTTTTTTCTCAAGAGTTTGGAATATAGACAAGGCTTCTCAGATTAAATTACGACCAAATTATGAAAGCACAGAAAAGTGTAAAATATATAGAGATTTGAAAAATAAAGACATCACACATCATAAGTCTAGGAATGAGATGATACTTTGATAGGCGAGTGTTGTAGAGGGCCATGTAGCACCGACATACTGCTCCATCCATACACCTTAGCCCACTGGGGGCCTCTTTTTCAGAAGTGAGATGTCATTCAGTCTCCATGGTCATTCAGTAATGGGCTTTCCACCTTGCACATACTGCTGTGGGAGTGGGATACAGTCCTGGAGGGATATACCTCTCCTCGGGTGGCTGAGTTTCTGTGCCCATTATAGCCTTGGCATCTATAAGTGGGCGTATGGGACAAGCTCCATCACTGCACGGGCCCCTTTGGCTTGACCTCGGCAGTTTATGTGCATTACCTGTCGTCCTTCCATCTGGTAAGTACTCTTAATTTAAATTCTTGGCTCCTTAAATTTACAAAAGATGGAAAAAGACAAAGTGTGGTGAAACGAACAAGTTACTTACCTTTGGTAAAGCTCTTTCTGGTGGATACTCTATCTTACCCCAGATTCCGCAACTTTTGAATTCCTTCAAGAGCCAGACTGGATCAGGAAACTTTTACTGCAACAGCTCATGCGTGCCAGTAGATGGCGCCATCAGACTCCACAATGATTGCATCATCCGGAAGGGATGACACGGGCCCAGATGCACAAGTTACTAACTTGTGTAACGATATATCTGTAAGAGACAGTAGTTAGTGACAGATTCCTTACCTTAGAATATCCCCAGGCGTCAGGCTGGATCCGGAAAGTTTTTGCGTAGCAGTACCCTTGCGCGTCGGTAGGCGGCGTCGTGTGGCTCCACGTCCGTCGTCGGCGTTGTGATCGGCGGGATGACGTCACGGGCAGTACTTAGACGCCGCCCCTGCGCGCTGACGTCAGTTCTGTACACGACTTTCCGCGCCAGGAACGCAGAGCCATGCAAGAAGCTGACATAGGTGTCTGAAAAATACTAGGGCCCTGAAAGGGATGTCCTTAACCCTAGAAATCAGTTCGCAGAACGGGGAGGATGGGTGGGGCGGTAAGGAATCTGTCACTAACTACTGTCTCTTACAGATATATCGTTACACAAGTTAGTAACTTGTGCATCTGAAAGAGACACGTTAGTGACAGATTCCTTACCTTAGAATAGATACCCCAGCAATACCAACCCCGGTGGTGGGTCTGCGAACAAAGATCAGACAAGGAAGTCCCAGAGGACAGAACGGCCAAAGAAGCCGTCCCTCCGGACCCGACTGTCAAGGCAGTAATGCTTTGTAAACGTGTGCAGCGAGGCCCACGTAGCTGCCTGACATATATCCTGCAGCGGAACACCGCGGCCTAAAGCCGTGGTAGCAGCCGTTGCCCTGGTGGAATGGGCACGCAGCCCAACAGGAGGCTCCTTCTTAGCCAAAGAATAGCAGGCCTTGATGCACAAGGTAACCCAGCGGGAGATGGTTCGTTTGTGCACCGCCCGACCTCTTTGGCGCCCACGTAGCCAACAAAGAGCTGGTCATCCACCCGGAAGTGTTTGGTGCGGTCGATATAGAAGGAGAGCGCACGTTTTGGGTCCAGACGGTGGAGCCTCTCTTCCTCTCTGGAAGGATGCGGAGGCGGAAAGAAGGTAGGCAAAGTGATGGTCTGCCCAATGTGGAAGGCAGTAACCACCTTTGGCAAGAAGGACGGATGCGTCCTAAGAACAACCTTGTCTGGATGGACAGACAGAAAGGGAGGTTTGCATGATAGAGCCTGGAGCTCACTCACCCGCCGAGCGGAGGTGATGGCCACCAGAAAGGCTGTCTTCAGAGTTAGAAGACGAAGAGGACAGTTATGTAGAGGCTCAAAGGGAGCGCACATTAAAAAGGTAAGAACCAAGTTCAAGTCCCACTGAGGCATCACAAACGGAACAGGAGGGAAGAGGTGTGTAATGCCTTTTAAGAACCTGTTAACAACAGGGGACTTGAAAAGGGAGGGCTGATCAGGGAGCCTGAGGAAGGCCGAGATAGCACAGAGATAACCCTTGATGGTACCCAGGGCAGAACCCTGTCGGGCCAGAGAAAGAAGGAACAGAAGGACCTCAGAAAGAGGGGCAGAAAGGGGGTTCACAGCCTTTGCTGTGCACCATGCCACAAATTTGTTCCACCTGCAGGCGTATACCACCTTAGTGGAGGGACGCCTGGCTGCCAGAATCACATCACAAACTTCGGGAGGCAAGTCGAAAGGAATCAACTGCCGCCGCTCAATCTCCACGCAAGCAGGTGGAGGCTGGACAGGTTCGGGTGGAGGACCGTCCCCTGCTGCTGCGACAGAAGATCCTCCCGAAGAGGCAGACGGATCGGGGGATCTACGCTCATACTGAGTAGCTCGGGATACCAAACTCTTCGAGCCCAGTCTGGAGCCACAAGGATGACTTGGGCCCGATTGTGCCGAATCTTCTTCAACACTCTGGGTAGAAGTGGTATAGGCGGAAAGGCGTACAACAGACCGCAACTCCACTCGCGACGAAAAGCGTCGCAGAGCGAGTGCCGCCTTGGAAATTCCAACGCGCAGAACTGATGACATTGCGCGTTCTCTTCGGTGGCGAATAGATCTAACCAAGGCTCTCCCCATTGTAGAAAGAGTCCTTGCGCCACTTCCGAGTGAAGACGCCATTCGTGATCCATCATGCACCTGCGGCTGAGTTCGTCCGCCCTGGCGTTCAGGGAACCTGCCAGGTGTTGAACCATCAGGAACATGCCCTGATGTTCCAGCCATGTCCAGAGGCGCAGAGCCTCCTGACAGAGGGTCCACGACCCCACCCCGCCCTGTTTGTTGCAGTACCACATGGCGGTGGTGTTGTCTGTGAACACCTGCACAACCTTCCCTTTGACAGAGGGAAGGAATGCCTTGAGTGCAAGCCGGATCGCCCGGAGCTCCAGAAGGTTGATATGGAGCCGGGACTCCGCCGGAGACCAGAGGCCTCTGATCTCCGCCTCTCCCATGTGACCGCCCCATCCCAGAAGGGACGCGTCCGTCACAACTGTGTGCTCTGGCTGGGGAAGGGAGAGGGATCTGCCCATGACCCATTGCCGGTCCGTGAGCCACCACTGCAACTGTTTTGCAGTCCCCTCCGAGATCTGGACGTGATCGGACAGGTTGCCCTGGTGCTGCGCCCACTGGAACTTCAGGTCCCACTGCAGAGCCCGCATATGCCATCTGGCATGATTGACCAGCAGGATGCAGGAGGCCATGAGGCCCAGCAGCCTCAGGGTCATCCGTACCGAAACCCAGGATAAAGGCTGAAAGATCGGAATCATAGCCTGAATATCCCGGACTCGCCGTTCGGGAGGATAGGCCCGAAACTGCGTCGTGTCCAGAACTGCTCCGATGAAAAGGAGCTGTGGAGAAGGAATCAGATGCGACTGCGGCACATTGATGGAGAACCCCAGCGAGTGCAGGAGTCCGGCCGTAGTCTGGAGGTGGGAGACGACTGCCTGGGACGAGTCCGCCTTCAGCAGCCAGTCGTCGAGGTAGGGGAAGACTGAAACCCCAGCTCGGCGCAAATGAGCTGCGACCACCGCCATCACTTTCGTGAACACCCGAGGGGCACTGGTAAGGCCAAAGGGGAGCAAGGTGAACTGAAAATGCTCGAGGCCTACCGTGAACCGTAGGTAACGCCGGTGGGCCGGCAGGACGGGGATGTGGAAATAAGCGTCCTGCAAGTCCAACGCTACCAACCAGTCTCCAGGGTCGAGGGCAGTCAAGACATGAGCTAGGGTGAGCATCTTGAACTTCTCCTTCCGGAGGAAGCGATTGACGTTCCGGAGGTCCAAGATAGGACGCATGTCCTCCTTGTCCTTTTTGGGCACCAGAAAGTAGTGGGAGTAGCAACCACGTCCTACTTCTGGGGTCGGAACATGCTCGATGGCCCTCTTGGCCAAGAGGGCCGTGACTTCCTTCTGCAGAAGCACCAAGTGATCCCCTGACATGCGGTGGAATTGAGGTGGCATGGCTGGGGGGTGGTCTCGAAGGGGAGGGAGTAGCCCCTTCGGACAATGTCCAAGACCCACCTGTCCGAGGTGATGGGGCGCCAGTGGTGAAGGTGATGGCGGACCCTGCCCCCTACTGGCGTGCCGTGCACCTGAAAGGAGGGACTAGGAGGGCTTGGAGGCCGCGGACGGGTTGGAGGTGGTGGCCTGACCCGCACGCTGGTTGCCCGAACCGCCACGGCGGTATCCACGTCCTCGGCCACGCGAAGGCGCTTGCTGCGCGGGACGTTGGCCGGGCTGCTGACGGGACTGGGCGCCCCTTCCGTGGCCACGAAAGGGGCGAAAAGCAGATGAGAGCGGAGGGCGCACAACAGCAAGGCCCAGGGACTTGGCAGTAGCCCGCGAGTCCTTGAAACGCTCCAGCGCATGGTCTGCTTTTGAACCAAAAAGACCGACTCCATCAAAGGGCATGTCCATGAGGGTATTCTGGACATCACCCGAAAAACCAGTGGTCCTCAGCCAGGCGTGGCGACGCAGCGCCACCGTCGTTGCAAGCGATCTGCCCAGCGAGTCGGCGGTATCAAGGCCACAACGTATGGTGTATTTAGCCGCATCTCGCCCTTCCGCAATGGCGCGGGTAAGCAGTGTCTGGACCTCCTCAGAACACTGCGGCAAAACAGTCGCCACCGAATCCCACAGGGAGTGGGTATATCGGCCCAAGAGGCAAGCGGTGTTGACGGACCGCAAGCCAGCACTGGAGGAAGAGAAAGCCTTCTTCCCAAAGTGGTCCAGGCGCTTGGATTCCCTATCCGGAGGGTCGGTAGGGAAGGCGGTTTGGGAGGCAGAGGCTTGGACAACCAAGCTCTCAGGGGTGGGGTGTTGGGAGAGAAACAGGGGGTCGCCCGGAGCAGGGCGATGGCGTCGGGCCACGTTCCTATCCACAGGAGCCCCTGTGGTGGGCTTGGACCAGGCACCCAAAAGAACGTCAGTGAGTGCATCATTGAACGGCAGCACAGTCTCCGAAGAGGAGGCCGCCGGCTGAAGCACTTCTGTCAGGAGGTTAGTCCTGACGGCCACAGTAGGCAACTGGAGATTCAAGGCTCCAGCAGCTCTACGCAACACCGTTGCAAAATTAGCCCCCTCCTCCGTAGCCACGGGAGGAGACAGCATGCCAGAGTCAGGGGAGGTGTCTAGACCACTGGCATCCCCAAGTTCCTCAACCCAGTCCGGGTCAAACTCGCACTGTTGTGTGAGAGGGTCCTCAGACCCCTCCCAGCTCTCCTGGTCCTCCTCAGGTTCATAATATGGAGGAGGAGGGACATTAGGGACCCAAGGTCTCATCGGCGCCGGAACCGGCGTCTGGCGACGTCGGTCCGGCTCCATGTCCGGAGCCGGAGAGAACCGGGGAACGACGCCGTCCGGAGCCCCGGACGGCGTCAGGAACGGCACCGGAGACGTCGGCGGAGGCGTGGTTAGGTCAACCGGCGTCGATGGGGGTTGCGGCACCACCGGAGCCGGGATCGAGGCCGGGGCCGGAGCCGAGGCCGGGATGAAGGCTGGTGGGACAGGCGACGCCGGGACCGGAGTCGACGGCGTCGCCGGAGCAACCCCATCAGGGTCCGCGGGGCCCGAAGGCACACCGGAGGGACCTTGAGGCCCGAAGAGGCGGGCCATGGCCGACAGGAACTCCTGTACTTGGGCCGGAGCCGCCCCCGAACCCGGGAAGGACGGGTAATGCGGGGGTGACTCGACAGGCACGTCCGGGGCCGTGGGGACGGTGCCGACAGGGGCCTCAGCCGAGTCGCGAGACCGGCGAGGCGAAGTCTTAGAGCGATGACGCCGCTTAGACTTCTTGTGCTTCGAATTACCGGAGGAGCGCGAAGACTTGGATTCCGACGAACGATGGGGGCTCCGCGACCGGCCCCTCGACCTCTCCCGTGACCGGGGCTTGGTGCGGCACGGAGCCGACTGCCGGACCTCGAGCAGCTTTCGAGACCGCTCTCGCAAAGCCTTCGGATGAAGTTTCCGGCAGTCAGGGCACGACTTCGTGTCGTGGTCTCGGCCGAGACAGAAGAGACACTCGAGATGCGGGTCCGTGATGGACATCATGCGGGCACAGACCTCGCAGGGCTTAAAGCCGGGCATCCCTACGACACCTTAGGAGTCGTGAAGACTCGTAGAAGAAAACAGTGAAAAAATTCACAAAAAAGTAGTCAAAAAGTGACTAGGGCACTGCTCTTCCCGGATCTGCGCTTACTGGCGCGGAAAAAGAAGAACTGACGTCAGCGCGCAGGGGCGGCGTCTAAGTACTGCCCGCGACGTCATCCCGGCGATCACGACGCCGACG